>LYUA01000799.1:310192-324183 GCA_002093875.1 Calopteryx splendens
CTATCCCAGAGAGATATATTTAGCGCCCAAGGCGTATTTTCTATATACATAATTTTATATATATATGTATATATATATATATTCCTATACATATATACTATACATATATACTATACATATTTTTTTTGGGATATGATTTTTCGAATTTTTTAAAGAGTTGGCGCATAAAAAGAACATTTCCTTCTGCCGACAGGAGGCCGTCAAGGAGAAGACGGTCGTCTCTTCCACGCTTCTTATCTCCTCTCCACCCTCATCTTCCCCCCGCCTCTCTCCTCTTCACTCCCCATCCAAATCTCTCTCTCTCTCTCTGGGGTGTCCGCGGGCCTTTTAAAGTTCCCTCTCCCACTCTTCACCCCACAACCCCCCCCCGGCCATCCTTCCCATTCTCCCATCCTCAAAGAGCGTCTTTATTTCCCCTCCGCTCTCTCACGCGAAATTCCTTTCTCGTTAGGTTTTTTTCATGTGAGATCCGGAGATGGAAAGATGGAGGTAAGAGAGAGGGGGAGGACCTTTCCACTTGGGTAAAGCTTCTTTCATTCCTCTTCCCGCGTTTCATTTCTTCCCTTTTGTCGCAGCGTGGGGCCTCGGTGGGTAGTATCAGGATCCTTTAGGGTCCAGGGAAGAGAGAGGAACATATGATTAAGAAACTTCCTTCCAGAAGGTACCTACCAAATAAAACAAAAATCATAAGTGAGGTGATTATAGGTGACAGCAACTCTCGGATATATCCAGAGGTCGCTGAAATAATTTAGTGGCAAAACCTTTTCTGGGTTTTGTGCGGGAGGTAGACTTTTTCTTGTCGGTGACTTTTATGAGGTTTGAATAATGATGTTATTTCCGTTTCCAGTAAAATATGGTCTGTAATAGATATGACACCTTCTGTAGGAAATATTCTCAGTTTTCACCACGCATCTAGTCATACATTGATCAATTACTTGATGCTCGTGCGGTACAATTTTTATTACCTATTAACCTTAGTCGAATATCAAACTTGGTGATGACTTGTGTAAAGCGAGCTAATTTCTACTAGCGTAGCAACTAACCGCGATGTTATTATCAACTCTATGGGTTTGAATAATTGTGTGGAGATCCTTAATTATGTTGAAAATTGGCTATTTTTTTCATGTATCTTTCCCTGTTGGTGCTTGCATACTTTGACCCACTTGCAAATTATATCATGGATTATACCATAACGTTGCGTAAATGTAGGGTGAATGATATTTACCTGCATTAAAAAACCGCCGTTTTTCCAAACTTTGACTATAGTGAGATTCAAATATAAACCCACCGCAAAAGTTACGGTGAAGTTCAATGTAAACGTTTTAAAATGGCCAATGGATGCTATAAAACTTTGGGTTCATGATTCAAAATCCGTTCGTTTAATTATCCCATTTCTGTATATTCCCACACAGAATTTTCATGTTTTCAGTTGAGATTACCTGTACTTGGGTTCGCGCTGCTGGTAATCATCATACAGCTTCGTTTCTCCTTAACGTTGAAGTGCCTTTCAACGGAAACACTCGAGGAACACGCTCGCTAGTCGTGAAATTATATAGTTTACTGTGACACGTGACTTTATAGAGTCATAGTAAATCAAAGTGCCAAGTCACTTGTAACTAAATCTTGTGCTTTTTGAGTGAGGTAATCGTCTGCCGAAGTTTTTGGCTCAATATTACTGTAGTAAATTTTCGCAATAATTAGTCTGGTTTTTGAAGGTAAATGACATACCATCTATACCGCTCATCTTTCTCTTATACTTCTTCTGCCGTCCCGCTTTTATGCTGAAACTTCCCCCCCCTCTGTCCATTTCCGCGTTTTCAATTCGTCTGTGGGCGAGGGTCGAGAGAGGGCCTTCGATCCGGACCACGGGTCCAAAGGGGCGACGCGCGATCCGGGTGGCCTGGTAGCGTTCCTCCTCATGAGGATTTATTTTTCCCCTTGTTCTTTTCCCATCTCGGGTCGAAGGGGAGGATGGGGTCGCGAGGGATGAAAGGGGAAGAGATTGGACCACTTCCCGGCTCCCTGATCTTTTTCATTACTCCCCGTCGTCCGGCCACCCACCACCCCCCCGCACCCTCTCCCTAATCCATCTCCACTTTTCCCTCCCACCACCCTATTTCATCCCCCACCTCCCCCTTTTCCAGCATGCCCCTCTCGAAAGGGGTGGTTACGAACTGGCGGAGCCGTCCTCCGCATACACGTCCCTTTCGACGACGGGAATAATAGCAGCAGCAGTGGTGCCCTTCCCTTTATTAGTGGCGATATGACCCGGGCTCGAGGGAGGGCTGGGTCAAAGGGGGAGGGGGAATTTCTTCGTGGGGGGGGAGGCAATGGTCAAGATCGCCAGTGTGGAGCGAGTGGAGGGGAAGGGCGAAGTGGGGCAGTCGCCCTCTCCCTATTCTCCTCCCCCCCCTTTCAAACCCCACGGAGGCCGTGTTTTACGTCATGGTTGGTGGGAGAGGGAGAGAGGAGAGAAAAAAGAATCAAGGTCTTTTACTTTCCAACTCCTCTTATATTTATTTTTCGCGTGAACGAGATGTTCCTTCGACGAGAGGGGTTATCTTTCAAGTGGCCGACCCAGAAGTCTGGCCTCCTGGAGTCCTGGAATTCCTTGTCGACTTCAGTCTTTTGCTCCACGGTTCATTGATTCCTTCCGAAAAAATTTATCAACATTCTTCCAAACTGGACACTTTCGGCTAAATTTACTCTTGGACGTACTCTTACAAATTTTATTTGTCAGTATCGAAGTCAGTATTTAAAAGCCAGTATTTTAGGTTATCCACAGAATGTGCGTGGAAGGCTAATACCTATGCACAGCATTCTGTGAAGACCGTAAGGCCCCGATTCAATATCCGGGTGATATTGCTGAATGTATTCATTATATATTCATATAAGTTCAGTTTCGAGCAGAGAGTCAAATCCTCACCCATTTTTGAGCATTAGCGCAAGCGAGTTAAAAACTTCGAAATATACCAGAAGAAAAATTAATACCTCCTTCCACATTAGCAAATGTGAAAGTAGGCATTGAAATTATCTTCATTTGACTGTTGATCGCGTACCACCGATGAAAATCAGAAATGGTGAAAAAGAGCATCTGTTATTAGAACTAACGCAGCACATAATTTCGTTTGGTGAGCGATTGCCTACCAAGTGAGTTTTGATCAACAAAAATTGGTTGTTGTATTTCTCTTTCTTCAGAGTTGCTCGTTAATTATATGATAGGTGAGAGAGGTTATTGTATGGTGGCCATGATTTCTTTTTTATGAATCGCAATCATAGGGAAAATGTTATGCGTCACTTTCGTCAGGCTTACTACATATTTTTCTGTAATGACCCGTGGGAGTCGCGCATTTACAGCAATAATCAAAATATAATATTTCCACTTATTTTATACTTCATGTAAATTTACTTTGCTTAACGTACTTAAAAAACCTTTTTTTTGTCCGTCCCTCACGCGTCTCTAGTTTAAATCAATCAATTACACATCCTATTAACTCATTCTCCGTAATTTATTTGGTTTCAGGCGTGACATTTTAGGAATCGATTCATATTGGAATGAAAAAACTGAACTGAAATGACGTTGAATGTCGAAACCTGGGTCGTATCTAAATAAAATACTGTGTAACCACATAGTTACAGTTTTTTCATTCCAACTCATTCTACGCTTTAGGATGTTTGAGGGTAGGATCGCTGCCAAATTTCCCCATGAAATATGTAATTCTAGCATGCATACGGGTGTGTCGGCCAGTGACATGCACGCGACAGCGGTCTTTTCCATCTGCGAATCTTTCCAAACTTGTTAAGAATAAGGAATTATATGAAAAAAAACAATTTTTAGTTTTGCGTTTCATTGGCGGTTTCAGTTTTCATAGTCGTTTGTCACGTGAAAATGATTCAATTTCCGTCGGAGTGAAGTATTTCGAAAGGAGAGTGTTTCCCTCTCACTTCAATTAATATTTCCATTCAATTCAATTCAAACATTCAATTAGTAGGACTCTATTGATTTGATGAGTTCATTTATTGGAATGATGAGGCAGTGGCCTACTGGGTGATCTGACTGTCTACTGGCCGTGGGGTGCAGGATTCAAACCTCTGGACCTCTAGCGACACCTAAGCTTTATGATGTTTTTGGTGCCAGAACTTTCAGGGAACCATTGGGAAAGGAACTGGCTCCTTTATCGTGGAATTGTGAAAGTCGCTATGCTGGCTGGCTGGAAAATGGCTAAGTACTTACCAGGGGAGCCCCAACCATCGACTATTAAACTGAACTTCTAGGTTAGGACAGGGTCTTGTTATTGCTTATAAATAGTCGTGATAGATATAGTTCGCGTCCATTAGTCGTAATTTCCCTCTTTCGTAGTTAAGAGATGTCCACTAATATTTGTAACCTTGTCCTCTTAGTCATAGTATGTTTTCTCACATAAGAAGGTGATGCACCCCGGCATGGGCTAGTGATATTCTCGGGGATAGGTCAATCTTCTGAGTCAGCTTGAGGAAAGGAAAATCCCAGGTACACTCACTGAGACTTGTTCACACCGATCGCCTAGCATCGCGAGGTGGCCGCGCACTCCAATGACTAATGTTAACCGCGTGCTTTCCTCATCTCCAAGGATTCCGTAAGCGCACCGTAGTCATAGGAATACAAAGAAATCGAAAGGTGAAATGAAGTTCGTTGTAAGTGGACGTGAAACCGCAGTTCTGTAACAGGAGCTGCGAGGACCTTGATCGTTTCATTTAAAACCATCGCGAGCCCTTAAACAGTTGGGCATTATTGTTATCTTCGTCAAGCTATTTGTGTTAACGCTTTTATTTTAGCAACTTCTTATTCAATATCGCCGACATGGTATAAAGGTGGCTTTGGCTTGACCACGTGAGGGTCTGGGGACATAAATACTATTTTGATTGGTTTAATGTAGGTATATAAAATTAAATTAAATTTATAATTACTGAAAGTGGTTTTATTATGTTTATAATGCTTCCGATTTACGGTATTACTTCTGGTTCAGAAAGATAATTTATGAAATCCGATCATATTTATTAGTTTGTTGTGATACTAAGCACACTGATTTGCAAATAAATTAATTAGTGCTTGTGAAGAAAGCAATATTCATTGCTTAAAAAAACCAATTAATAAATTAAATATTAATACTATAGGTCGAAAGTTAGTCATAAAGCATGTGCCTTATGCATTTTTAAGCATAAAAAATTCACAATGGTTCTTTGGTAGTTAGTCCTTACGCACTCAAGGTAATCTGAGGATTGCATTAGTAATAATCTGAGAAACGTATCGACAAATGCCAAATGTGTTTGAGTTAAGGAGTCATTATCCCCTTTAAGGTCAAAAATTCAGTATAATATAAGGCATTCAATATAATAACACAAGGCTCTTTTTACGACTTAAAACACTTATTTCCCCCAAGGCAACGTGGGAAAGTGTACCTATAAATTTATTACAAAAAAGAAAATACTAAGCCAACCTGTTACATGTTATTTTTTACTGGGGTATTCCGCTATTAAAAATATGTGCCCTTATTCAAGATTTGAGCATCGCCCGTAAGATTCCACGTAAAACTAACTTTTTTTGAGGAGAAATCTTGGGATATATAACGTGGTAAGCGCAGTTATTAAAAACTTTAATGCATAAAACTCTCTTCAGATATGCTTTTTTAAAATGCTTATAATGATAGACTTTTCGGGCAGAACCATTTAGAAATTTTCCGTTGGAATAGTTCAGCGCTTTGTTGCATACACGGTAAGGAGTGGTTTTTCATTGCGTTTACCCTGAACAGGGCACTTTAAGACTTCGAAACGCCTAATAATATTAAATTATCTACAAGCGTTATTCGCAATTATTCCACTAGCGTAGACGGTTGAGGCTTGTTGATTAGCATGTAGCGTTCTCCTATAATTTCCCTGTAAATTTTCATTCATATGCGGATGAGTTTATTACACAACTACTGATAAAACCTTGAAAAACGTCACGATTTTTCACTTTAAGGTTTCCCGCGTCGAAGAGACAGCAATTTTGGTCAAATGTAGTTGGCTCGGATAGGTAAACACTTTTGATTGGAAGAGAGAAAAATCACGCAATAAACCCAATTGGGGTAAAAATAAAACTTTATCCGTAATTACATCTATCAGCCGTCTTTAACTCAGATCCCCTTGCTACGCGAAATGCGAAAATTGGAAGCCTATCCACTTTAGATGGTAATAGCTCGGCTGAAGCAACTTTAAGGAAACGACATCATTACGATGGGAGGTGGATATGCGGAGAATTAATGGGGAAGCGCGGCGGAATAGGCCGATGGATCCACAATAACGCTAATATGGGTCGCGTTGAGAAAAAAAAAAGCTCCGGCCGGAACGGATTTCAATTCATGGCGTGGCGGGGGAAATATTACGCCTCCTTTTTATCTCCCCGTCCGCGTGTCACTGCCATCATCCTCCCCGTCCCCTTCCTCCTCCCCCCACTCACCCGGGCACGGAAAAAAACCCCTACCCACCCACGCACCTCCTTCCATCTCATGGCCGGGGCAAAGTTGCAGGAATATCTCCGATACTGACTCCGCAGGTTTCCAATCCTGGCACCCGGTCGGCTAAAAGGGCACGAGCCCCAATGCCTCCTCTCGCCCTCGCCCCTTTGCCCCCGGCCTCCTCCCACCCCCGAATGGGGAAAAGAGCGGGGGAGAGAGAAAAAGAGAGAGGTTTTTTTGGAGGGAGGGAAGGTCGGGATGCTCCACCGGAAAATCCGATACTTCGAAGGACTGGCTTTCCTCTTCCCTTTCCTCCCCCTTTGGCACCTCTCTCTCTCTCTCTCTTTTCCCCTTCCTGTTCCTTTCCCCACCGTAATCAGTGTTCGGTAGGAAGGCTTAGGTTGTTTTTTTTACCCGCCTGCCGAAGGCGTTATTTTTTTTTAGGAAGAGAGAACATCTGAACCCCATCTCTTGACCAATAAACCCTCAACCTCTCCTCCTCTCCCTCCTTTCCCTCCTCCCTCCCTCCTGGTGCCATCTGAGGAGGAGGTGGGAGGGAGTGTAAGGGTTGAAGTAACCCGTCTATTAGGTTACATCTCGACCCAGTCCTCCTTGTCTCTCCTACCCCTCGGGACCCGTTGAGTCCGTTGAAGACTGCCAACGCGCGCGCAAAGAGAGTGCGTGACCGGGGAGTGTGGAGTATGGTGTTTGTCTTGCCTTTCTCTTCCTGACCCCGCACGTAAGTAATGCTTTCCGTAGATCCTTCTCCGAAAAATCTCCCAGTACTTTCACTTCTCTTCTGCCCCGGACTTCCCTTCTGCACCTCTTTCTATCTGCCTTTTTAGACAAATTTCTCAGGCCCCAAAGACTCCGTCCGCGTTCGTAAGTCATCCCACTTCCCCGTTCCCCACCTCTTTATCCATTATCTGTCTCAGGTCTTGAGGAGGGGATTCCAGTTTCCAAGCATTTGTGCTGCGTCAATGAATTAAATAAATTGTGGCCTTTTTTTGTAGAGTTTCTCAGCGAGAGTTAAAGTAAAATGCAAGTTGGTGTCAATATCTGTGAGGAAAAACGTGTTTTAATGCCTTCACGTTACGCTGCGAAGTCGAAAGACTCTCTATGGCAGTCATAAAAACCATTAGTTCGAAGTGAAAATGGATGTATTTAATTCAATTCCAGGGGTTGGTAGCGAGGACTCCCCACGATTACCGCCTTGTTACTGATACCGAGATGCCGGTACCTACGATTTGTAGCCTAGCTACTGGTATGAGGTTCTGGTACTTAGGATTCGTTCTGTAGGTGATGGTAACGAGGTACTGGCACCTAATGTCTTTACCCTAGGTACCAACCTCCTTCATTCCACTGTGGAATTCCACCATGTCTCACTTCGTACTGGTTCATTTAACATTTTTCTTGATGATATTCCATGTATTCCGGATGGATTTCACGAGATAGAAATCTTTATTTGTGTTATAAATCTATATTTTTTGTTTTTTTCATGAATGCGGAAATCGAAAAGAATTGAGCCGGAAATTGTCCTCCTCGATCAAATGCTCCTCACTTGGTTAACCGTCTGAATGGCGCTCTTTGAAGCTGCTTTCTCTTTCCTCTCTTGATGTTTTATGTACGTGGACAGCGGATAGAGATTGCTGTGGCGCGATAAATTGTCAATGTTGCGTTTGGCTTGTACTGAGGTAAACAGGTTTGGCTTGTACTGAGGTAAACAGAGTTGGCACATTTATCCTTTAAGTTAATAATTTTCACGCGTATCAATTCTGAATGTACTTGCTGTTAGTCGGAACCCTTGCTGGAGCTAAAGTGGAGCAATCAAATGGCTCATGAGAACCCGTACGCGCAAGCACAGGTGTCGATGAGCTCTCCCATTTGGTCATTTCTTTTACTTCGCTTTTCAGCGCTGGGTCTGTCAATTTCAGCTATAGCATGACACTTAGACTTAAAATGCGCGGGAGATTTGCAAAAATAAGAAATTGATCGTAAAATCTATTCATCTTAACAAGCTGTACTAACACATTTCGCCTGAATGTGTCGAGTATATTACGCTAATCGTATTCTTTCGTGTGCTAATAATGTTTTACACTAATTCTTATTTGTGGTGAATAATGGTTATGGTCACCTTCAATGTCTAATTACTTCTTCATTCCCATTCGTACGATCCGAGTACACAAAACATTCCAAATCGGAACGGAATCCATATCGGAATTATAGATTAGAAGAAACCACAGGTCGCACTTGAAGAATTCTCCTCCTGCGGAATCGTGTCAGAATTGTCGGAAAGAATCGTTTTTCCTTTGATTTGGACTCGAATGGAAGTCTTCCTTTCCGTCATACACTCCGGGACCCTTTTTCACCCGGCGCGGCGAGCAACTGAGGGGAATGTTTCCTTCTTTTTATTGTTTTATTATTCATGTCCATTCCCTCTCCTACATCCTGCGCGATGGCTTCTTCTGCCCCGTCTCATTTTCCGTGTATGAAAGAATAGCTGTCACCCGTGAAAAATCACGGGATTCCAGGACTACAGCTTCGTGAAAATAATGGATGGTCAACCTGGTAATTTCTTTTAATCATTTCATTTATAATTGCACAAAAATTAATTTTTAATTTTTTTCTTGTTCAGGTATTTATTGAAGTTGGTCTTGCTTACCGTCGTGATTCTCGGGAACTTAAACCCCAGGATTGGCGAGAGAATATTGTAATTTTATTTTTAATTAATTCGGACAGATAGACTCAAATATGGAAAAACAGGCAGAAAAATGCAAAATATGCTAAACGACACAGAAACTCCCATAATGTGCAAAATCATATTTAGCTTAAATAACTTACTCATGCTTGAAATGGATAGCTAAAATGTCACCTTAAATATGACTTTCCAATAAAAAAATGCAACTGATAAACTCCCGATATCTAAAAATAAAAAAATTTCAAATTCGTATGAATTTAGAGGATTCAACCCAATCCTTGCAGTAATGCATTTCTTACAATTTCTTTATATTACGTTGAAACCGACTGTCGTTATTATTGATGAAGACTTTTGGCTAAAGCATCAAGCCACGTTCGAATTCAATGACCGAAAACGAAATAAAGATAAAGGCAAACGATTTTGTTTAAATTTTTAATGGGAAAAAATTAACCTTTGACAATATTTAATGACAAATCTATTCAAAAAATTTTTTAATTAATATTGGGGGGCACATCTACAGCTGCCGTTCTTCCATTTGAGACCTAGCTCATTAAAAGCATGCGGCTGTGATGAGTACTCACCTTGGCTTTTATTATCTACGTGTGATGTCTTTGCCGCGAGAATGGGCGTCGCACGTGGTTCGAGAGAGGGTGCACCTGTGTCTCTTATGCGTCCGCGATCACTTTTATTGCGCCCTGCGTTTCTAATGTCTACTTCTGCGCTCTTGGATGGAGGCTGGAGAGGAATGGGGGAGGTCGCGATCCATTCGGCCTCCCTCTTCCTCGATCACTTCTTTAACCCTCATTCGTTCTTCGTCCTTTGCTGACACGTTTGACATTCATTTTACGTTCTTTCATTTAACTTCCATTCATTTAACATAAAAATGGGGCGAACGTTTTTTTTTAATTCTAATTACCGATACCGTAATTACTTTCCGGTGACATTCGATTAATTTATCTCAGGGAATAATAATTATCTCGGGGTATCACGCAAATGTTTTATCCTTTTTATATTACGACGCGATTATTTTTGTCTCTTTTCTGTCGTTAGATTACTAATATTTAAAAACATAATTACTATCATCCAACCCACGCACTCACGCACAATTAGGGAGTTTCATAAGAAGTGCACGTTCAGCGTATTTCATCCCCATTCATATCGTGCCCGAGGTACTAGGATGGTATCTCATCTCTGTTAAAACTAATATATATATATATATCGTTTTCTCTCAAGTAATTCGCTTTTTATACCATTTGCGTATAAAAAAATTACTGCAGCCGTTGTAGTAACGTTATTTAATGAAGACCCGAAATTGAAAAAAAAACAGCGTGTGTAATTTATGCACTAATGATATTATTATTGCAAAATTTGGAACTGAAATCTGTTTTAGAGACGTTAAAATCATAAATACACGTCTCCTGTGATGCGATGCTGTTATTGTGCCTGAAGAATACTCGTGCGGTTGCTCTATTCTATTCTTTTTTTTTCATATTTAATGCATATTTTTTTTTAGTTTATTAGGATTACTGACTGTCAGTCGTCACGAATGGAAGCTGTACTCGTATATATATATATATATATTCTTTCCTGACGACTAACAATTGTAAAATAATATTTTCTGAATACAAGGATGCGTATATGATTGCAATTGGGGATTAAATGCGTATGAATTACCAATAAAATTAGTTATATATTCTGCAATAGTAACTTCACCCATACATAAACTCCATTCAAATCCCCTCGTGGATATATTTTAAATGCTCCTTTTAATATTCGAAAAAAATATCTTTTCAGATTAGGGAATATTCACTTCCACTCTGTTTCGTTCCGACCTGAGCTTTACTGCGCTGCATTTTCTGTTGGTAGTTATGTCTCAGTTCGTTGCCCATTGAAAAATATTAAAAGCTATGCTTGTTTTCTTATCCGCCTCTCGTTGTTCTTTGGTAGTTCTTTACCTCTACTCGTCTTGCGGCTGAGATAAAGAGATTGACACACAGTTGCCATCGCTAAACTTAAATCATTTTGAGCCAGTGAGTTAGCAATGCTGCGTGATATACGTGGCCAGGTATTGGTATTTTTTCTGTCCTGTCGCTGTCCCGGTAAGCGGGCTGTAATCTAACCCTCTCTAAGCTATGGAGAAAAAGGCTCTTTCGCTCCTGATGCAACGCGTTGGCGTGGAGGCAAAAAAAAGTGAACAGATGAATTTGTAAGGAATTGCTCATTTACATCCAACCGTACCGTATCAGTATCCGCAGGAATGCGTTACTTGGAGGATGCAAACGGTCCCTCTCGTAATCTGATGATCAAATTGAAAAATTCCATTAAAAAGAAGAAAATCATATGTCTCTCACGTTAACGGGTATTATAAAATGGAGAGTTTCATCGTGAGACTTCATTTTTATTAAAATTCGGGGTTGAAGAAGAGAACCTGTTTATAAACTCTAATTTCTATAAATATGAAATCTCTTTTCCCCCTATGACTAACACTATTAAATTTCACTAAACTAAATAGGCCTTAAAATCATAAGAGCAGTTATTTTGCTGTTATGCTATACCTACTGCATTATTTCTTTTTTGTCGAAGGGGCCTTTTCCTTAAAAAAAAATTCCATGCACAGGTGAGAGCACAGTATGTTATATTTACTTTTGTTAACATCAACACCCATATTATTTGTATGTACGCATCATATCTTTTATTTTTCTTACTTTTAAAATAATGTAATTTCCTTGCTCTTCGGTGCTATACTATGGACACACTTTTTACCGCGTCCCTGCCCTATGACCTTCTGCTGTCCATTATTGTTTTGCACTGCTAAGTGCTTACTCCTCTCTTCCAGGTTTTTCTCGTTATTTAGTTCCGGTCGTGACTTTCAAGATCCTTCAGATTAGATTAGTCGGGTACACTTCCTTTTTTTCCGCATGAAGCAAATATCGCGGTCTGAAATCACTTTAATGGTTAATTTGATGCTGAAAATATTATGCAGATTTATAATGGCAATCTGCCTCATTGTTCCTCTTACGTTTTGCACATACTGTCAACTGATATTGCGAGTACTTTGTATTTATAGCATTTTAATAAATGAGTTAAAAAATGTTTCCTAGCGTTCTGGAATATTTTTCTTAACCATGTGTGTCCCAAATTTTATTTATTTCCCGTCAATCTTCTTCGTTTTATGTCCACCAATGTTCTTTTTTTTATAATCGTGGACTTCTATTTATCATTTTACGCTATTTATAGAATTTTTCTTGATAACCTGTTCTTAATTAATTCTTTCGTGTGAAAATTACATTCAGTTAACTTTAATGATCTTTATAAAATGTTTTTTCATTGAAGTTAATCATTCTTTTGCCTCACTGAGGTCAAAAAGTGATTATCTATGTATTTCATCAGAGTTAATCACTATTTTTATTTCAAAGAAAATTTACTTAAGCATGGATAAGGGCTAAATTTGGACAAGTTATTCCAAGCTCAATGAAGGGGATCGTGATTATTTAATCGTGCTCCGAAACAATATTTGAGATTATGTCTTGGAATACGTTTTTTGAAAATTTCGTACATGATGTTCCTAAATTTGTTCACTAAAGCTTAAAATATTTCATAGTAGCAACTCCGCCGTGGTATAACTATAAAATCAAGTTACTCCTTATGATTTATTCTGCGAGGTACATCACGAGTGGAATATTTTCGTCATTTAAATGCCTCAAAGTGGTGAGTTGAAAACATTACTAATTTCCTTGGAAATTATACACTGTTCACGATTAGATAATGCTCATCGTTCATGGGAAGAAGAGTGGCACAATCAGTGGCATTTTTCAGTATAGTTATTTTCAAGAAGACGTTTTGGCATAGTAGTAATATCAATACTTAATATTTGGGGAATTTATTATTAAAATCCATAACTCATCTATTCTGTAAATATAAAAAAGAGAAAATGAATCCGGTTTTGGCTTCAACGCTTTTCCTGTATGTTTTTCTGTAGTAGATGCATAAGCTGATTGATACATTGTTAAATAAATACTTTAATTTACACAAATTTTCTTTGGAATGCATATATTTTTTTATACCGTCATTATTAAATTACTTCAATATATTTTAGACTGAAGGAAAATATTTCACATGTGAAAAATATTTTTCAAAATTACAATTACAAAATGTTTTTCTGATCTATTTTTTATATTTTTATTACTTTGAATGAATGAATCATCTTTCTAGATCATGAGAAAATACTACCTTCTTTCTTTATTCTCAGTTTTTCCCGAATATTTTTTTGCTCAAACGGTATTTTTTTAATGCTGCCCATAAGCTATTTAATGTACTCTCTGTTGCTTTTAAATCCAATGTAAGCATCCTTTGGTTCCCAAAAAAATAAAAACTAGCTTTTTTTCCTTTGAAAATGTAGAATTTCTGTTCAAAGTTATCCTTATTTTTATCTTGCTGTAGGCTGATTTTGTTACGGCATTATATGATGAGTGCATTATTTCTATATCGTTTTACTTTTGATCACTTGGTATTGTTGCTAACTACACATTTTTTGTGATGGTCGTTCCCTCACAGGATTCACTTCGATTCAACCTAAATACTTAAAATTAACTGTACGTTATTTATTTGGGCAATACGTATCCATCAATCTACCAACTGCCATCGACCCGTTTTCTCATTAATGTCTAATCAATTGAAAAATTATTATTTTTTGAAAAGTAAATTCTTCCGTTTTATTGCAAAAGGGCTATTTTTGACTCGCGTCACCCCCCCGCTTTGCCCCCGGCGCTGGCGGGATGTGAATGCCGTCTCTTCGGTGGGTTTTCCTCCTCGATTTCTCC
>LYUA01000799.1:372176-383201 GCA_002093875.1 Calopteryx splendens
ATTCGGCTGTCTCGAATCCACGTCGTGCACTCCGCGAGGGGAGTGCGGCAAGGGATTTCAGAGAACCAGAATTTCTTTGCATCATCATCAGGTGTTCTGAGTAGTGTCAAATCCCGTTCACCACCGTCGTCTCCATCCACTCCTGTCCCAAGCCTGTTTGGTCCTTTGTCTTCTTATATTCTTTTCGCTTTACGTGATCAGTCCTTTTCCTTTCTTCCATTTCTCTTCCTCCCTTTACTTTTCCTTCGATGGTTGTAGTTGAAAAAATGTCTTTCCCTCTTTACACATGGCTGATCCCTTTTCTCCTTTGTAGTGTACATCCTATTATATCCTCCCTAACTTAGCACCTTCTCATTTCTTAATCTGCCCACGCAATTTATCCCTCCATGTTCCTCCACATATTTGGGGTGAATGCGAAGTGTCATTAAAAATAATGAGCTACAACAATAACATTTTTCTACTACAATTTTTAAGGGGCTTTTCTTGGTTTTAGTAATAATTTTAATAATTTTCTTGAATGGGCATTGCCCTCTTTTAAATAACACAAAAGTACCTACCAAAAGCATTAGCCACAAGACATCTAGCACAAATCTGCTGGTGTGACTCAGTAAACATAAATATGGTTTAAATGAGATATGCCTCAAATAAGATTTTTTAAATTAATTATGCAATACAAAAGCCTAAGTAGTAACAATCCCATTTAATTTCTTAAAATTATCATTTATATCATTTATAATGCATAAACTAACCTTATTTTTAAAATATTGAAAAATTTAATTTTTATTATCATCAATAGTTGTATGAGAGAAGAAAGAGTGTTTCAATCTACAAATGCTGGGAATAGGTGTGGTCTTCCAATATCATGTTGATTCTAATAATTTCCTAAGAATCAAAAGTAAGCTTGATGTTCCTAAGTCTTTCTAGTGGTCTGTATACTGCTGTACTGAGTTCATTACTATTATTCTATATCAGTGGAGTTTGAAGTAACTATTAAGCATTTTCTACATATGGGTCATTTTGTAATTCAATGTTTTTCCATCTTAGCATGGAACAACACCACCATGGGTATATCTTTATGGGTTATCATATGGCTGCACTATGCCAACTTTATGGTCACACTCATGGCACAGTGAAATTATGATAAACTGCCCTCTTTTACACTATTTTGACCAATGCATTTTTAAAATTATAATTAAACTCCTAATATTCAGCTCAAAAATGTATAAAATATTGAAAATTATTCATGATATTATCATACATGGGATATTCTTTTTCCTGCATTGCATAGTTTATCTAGATAGTTAACATGTGAAATGTTGGTTCCTGATGTATTTTTCTCCACTTAAAATAAATGCCTTGTAGATGCATTAGTTGTTTTGGGGAAAAGATTCTGATTTTAATGTTTCAATGTTTATCATTGACTTCAGTCAGCTTTACTTTTATGTTACTCTTTTGTTTTTCCTTTCTTTAACCAATTTTCTCCTTAGTTTTTTCTTCACTTTCATTTGTGGAATTGAATTATTCTCTCTGTCATGCTTTCTAAAAGAAATTTCTTTCTGTGTATTCAGGGAGTGAGGACTCTTTAGATGATACTTGGGGTGCAGATTCTGGTGCAGAAGCAACAGAAGAGATGGAAGAAAAAAGATCTAGGGAGGGCGTAGAATCTGCTGATTTGAGTGTTGCTTCGGTTGTTAGTAGGGAAAGCCTGAATGAGGTAACATATTGTTCCACATTTTGGCCTTGAATTTGCAATGATTTAACATTATATTTAGCAATACCTTTTGTAAATTTTAAGTACAACATTTAAGGTTTTCAGTATTTAAATTAATTATTAAAGTTGGTTAAATGGAATGACTTGCATCTTAGATTTTACAATTTTCCAAAATATTATATTTTATTTAATGATTATATTTCCCTGTACATACTTCACCTTTGATATGTATCCCAGGGTTGAAATTTTAATTGATTTTTAATAGTGTAATAAAGTATTTCTATATGAATGGATATATACTAGCAAAGTGACATTTCATCATTTTAGTATTAGCATAACAAATTGCTGACTATTTCACTATAATTCGGTTGCTTAGTACTCGTATTGCAATCTTCATTTAATCCTATATGGTAAGAAAAGTAGAATTTTGTCAGTTATACTGAAAAAAACTTTTTACAAAGCTCAATTTACAAGGAAAAGTTCACGGTATTGATTTTCTCAACAGCTTTGTGGCTTACTAATTATTCTGTGCCCATTTTACTCTTTTGTAAGTTATGACATATTTACAGGAATTATACGTATTGAAACATTTCTCTTTCCATTGAAACAGGTGCCTAGTGCAGAGAGTGCAGTCAAGACTGCTTCGTCCTCTGCTCCAAACACTTTCCATCGCTCTGGGAGTGAGAGGATCAAGGAAGGAGCCAGGGCTTTGCTGAGGCGTATGGAGAGCTTTAAAGGAGGTGTGGGTGTTGGTGGAGGTGGCAGTGGTGGTTGGAGGCGCAGGAAAAGGAGGGGCATGGGATCAGAAGATGCAGGAGTGGATTTCATCAGTGGTCCTATGGTAAGCTACTAGCCTTTTTCTCCTCCATTTAAATTAAAATATACCTCAATTGAACAGTTCAAAGTTAAGTTCAAATCTGATCTTACTCATTTCCTTACTTGTTATACCTCTGCAAAGTAAAATTTATTAACAATAATTTTTAATGAAAATTATGTAAAAAGGTGAAACGAGTTTGATCAATTATTAACATATTAATACATATTCATTTGTTTTAACTTATTTTTTCTACTACTAAGTATGGTGTGTTGGTATATAAATCCAGGTGTCCATTATTTAGCTTATAAATGCTCTCCAAAATAATAATATATGATGAAAATCCAAGCTAAGAGTATCTTTGTGTTAATTGTGTGCATTGTGGAAAATAAAGGTGCAGTGGGAATAAAGGTAAATTATAATCTGTTGTTGGTTTAGACTGGGGACTTTTTAAATTGTAAAATGAAAATATTCTCGTAATAGTTTCTTGTGTTAACATGAATTTCCTGCTATTTTCACTAATGTAATGCAATAATAGGAACATCTGCATTTCTTTAAAAAGTATACTCTACAATGAAGTGAAATCTTGCTGTAAAATGTGGTCAACTGTAATATATATGAGATATATATCTGTCATTAAAATATATATATATTATAAACTTGGTTGTCTAATGAAGTTAAACTATGCAGTGCCTAATGCTCGCATGCAGGGTCTCTGGTATAAAGCAAGAGAGTTAGATGAAAAATAAAGAGACACTTGACATTAATATGCATTCCCACTGGCATGTGTATGGCATTAGGAGTAATCTATCATCTCACAGTCAGAGCAGCATATTTAGTTTTTATGAACAAGTGTGATTTATATCCTCGGGAAAAAAAGTGACTGAAAATCCCACCCTAGCCTAAATCAAAGTATATTTAGCCTAAAAAATGACACATCATACTAGTCATTAACTGTTACAACCTCGAAAATTAATGGAATGTAATGGTCTCATGAGCTATGCATGCTGATGTTTCTAAATATTCATTCCTCAAGGTTCAAGATCCAGAATCAATGCAACAGAAAGTTCGTGACCTGAACTGTGTGGACGTTTCCCCTACCAATGGAGAGGCCCTTGTGGGTGGGAGTATGGCTTCACCTGAAGCATCTGCTGGGAAAGAGGCCCGCAAGCTACTAAGGCGTCTTCGGCAGAGAACTCTCTCATCAGAGGATGGCAGGACAGGAGCACTTTCTGACTCAGAGTGCCACTCCTTCTCATCCGCCACGCCCAAGTGGCAGCAGCTGTTGATGAAGAGCACATACTCAATACAACCCTCAGAGAGGAGGCTTGAGGTGACTGCCA
This sequence comes from Calopteryx splendens, assembly GCA_002093875.1. NCBI lineage: Eukaryota > Metazoa > Arthropoda > Insecta > Odonata > Calopterygidae > Calopteryx > Calopteryx splendens. Next base: position 376,045 of record LYUA01000799.1, read on the forward strand.
ATGTTTTAATCCTCTTCTCTGACCTCTCTCATGCTCCAGGACTTGTGATGTTTTCATCTTCACTTTTTCCTCATCATAAATATGTATAGAATCAGTCTTTTCACAAGCCCTCTGTTAAACTCAATAGGTCATAACAATGCATTATCATTTTCAGAAACTCTTGGGAATGGTCTCTAATTTTTTGCAAAATAAGGTTTTGGAAATGAAGTATATAAATTCTTAACATTATTCTCATATTTTGTTTTATTTTTTTATGATCGAGCCATTAAAATAATTTGGAAACCCTGTAATCATTCCTAAAATCTATTTCATAGGGCATCCTTAAATGATGGTAGTTGCTTACATTGTTAGGATTCCTGAGTTTGAAATTTTTTTGATGAAGTCCATTTTGGGATTTTTTCCATGTTCCTATCTCATTTAAGAATTTCTCTACATTAAACAGATTATATCTAATGCACAAACTGTTCACTTATTAATGTAAATTTATTCGTAAAGCATTCCAGAGAGCTACAAAAATCAGAAATAAATAATACTCTAGTTATAGCAAAATATGTATACATGACACAGCATGATGAAGCATCAGGTTCTAAGTTGTAAAATTACCTACTTAAAAAATGGAATCATGGATATTATAGGGTATCTATTGTCTGGGAAGACTGGGAAAAGCAGGAAAACTTTATTCTCCCAAGGAAAACACAGTTTACCTGGCAATTTATAATCAAATTTGGATTTTTAATGCATATTCTCTCCCAATAAATACCAATGAATGTATTATAAGCTGAAATATAAAATAAATATATGCCATAAATATATTTATGGAAAATTAGCTTAAAATGATGTATCAAAAAAGTATAATGTGCTATTTTTGCCTATCGTTAGCCTTATTGGCATGAAAGTCAGGTACCATAGGCTTGAACCAAGAGTCAGTAAGAACGATGTAACTCTATATGTCCACCTTAATCCTTATAGTGACAGTTGGCCGATTTACTGGCCTCCAACAAAAAATGTCCCAGGCCAATCTATAGGCCACATTTTTTTCACACTCTAATAATCTTGTATCTCTTGAGTTGAATATTTTACATTGCATATACTTTAAGTTTAAAATGAATAAAAAAGAAAAATTGGCTTCAGGATATTAAATTAAATTTTATAACCTGAAGCCTTACCAAATATGGGCATATTCATCAAAAACTCCCTGTATTTTTTTGCCTGTACCAGTTAATGTGGGTGAGCACTAAAAGGTTTAAGAAATTTTTTTGTCAATTTTACCTCCTAATTATAATATTGTAAATCATAAATATAGTCCAATGCCTACCAGGTGCAGGTCTAATATTCAAGCAGTATTTCTCACCGTATTCATTTGTTGGTGTGCGTTTTAGATTTCAACTAAATATTATTTTAAAGCAAGTTTTCACCAATTTGAAATAAAATATAAAATTTCCATGATTGAAATTTTGGACCCCAGGGTAAAGCCTGCAATGTGTCTCCTTGCTTTCATAAACTCATTGTAGTTACTAGCTTTAAATAAAAACATATGTGTCAGTTCTAAGCTAACAACCATGTCATGATTTTGAATATATGGAAAAAATGAAACACCTTATTTTTTGCCCTAGGTTATGGTGAAGGGTTTATCATATTGTAAAAAGCTATGTTTTTTTGTTGATTAGCAGGAGCATGAAGTCACATCTAAGCCTACCTCATTGATAAAACAGCGGTATAAGTCACGCCGTGCAGCCAGCTTAAATCTTGGTACAAACACCAAGCCTTTTCGTGATGGTTTATTATTGGGGCGGGAGGATAAAGAAGGCAGGAGGCCGGGAAGTGAGACAGAGATGACTGGTGCCGTTGCCAGGGAAGAGGAAGTGATTACCAGGACCCGTCCTGGCAGGAGGTGGTTGGAAGAGAGTGTAGGCGAGCGTGGAAGTGTGTATGACAATGTTCCAGTAGTGATTCTGAACAAAAGCTACCGTGAAGAAACAGGTCCTGGATTTGAATCTCACATTGAGGAGTCCATTGACACATCAATACCAAAGAAATGGTGAGATAATTTTATTCCACTCAAAGTGAAGTGTAATGCTATAACTAAGTGGTTGTGAGTGCTAATATTCAATAGTTCTTAAAAAATATTATAATGTTAAGACTTGTTTTGGACTTCTGGCTCAGTTATAGCCATATTTAATAAGAAGCTAGAAGGTAAAAAAGCAAATTGGGAAATAAAAACCTGGGATGATGTATTGTATGCAGTTATGTAGTGTAAATTTAGGATTCTTTTTGCTAAACCTAGAAAAATTTTTAGGTTTATCAAAATGTGGCTTGTATTATGCCGGACAATATTTTTTTGTGATTATATTAAATACTATTTTCTTAATTAGGAAAGGATATAGAACTTTTCCACAAAATAAAGTTTTATTAAACGATGCATGTTTCAACTCACAGAGCCATCATCAGGTACAAGACAACTATTTTCTTCATTTAAAAAAATTATTTTAAGTACCTTCGTAACATTTGACCTTAATTTCATAGATATTTCAAGGAGATAATTTGACTGGTAATTGTGCTTGCCTTGCAATATTGTTCTGCTTCCACTAGGTTTCCAAAACTGATACATGCATTATAAATGACTATTGGTCAGTGCTCTATGTATTCAATTTTGCACTGTAGGACAACTAAACATCATATTCAACATTTACGAAAATTTATAGCACCTTTAAATATAATAAAGTGTACATGAAATGAATAGATTATACCTTGTCTCCCCATCTCAGTCATCGATTTCCACCACTTTTCCATGTCATATGGTGTCTCACTGTTTTGTCTTTATGCATGATAAAAAGAATAATTTTCCCATCTAATTTAATTAATCACTGGATTTCAGCCATTAGTGTATATCATGCAGTGCCTCATTATCCATTTTTACCTCCAGGTTGAGTAATACATCAGTCGTCCGTTGGCATAGCTTCCAAAGCTGTGGTGCTGACTCAAGGAAGCGTAGTGCATTGGGGCGATCACGCTCTGATGGCTCTAAAGCAAGTTCAGACATTAGACACAGCTCCCGGAGTAGCAGCCGCCATAAAGGGTCTACCAAAGCTAATCTTCAAGATGTGATACTCTCCTCCTCTCCCATCAAACACCGAAGGGAATCAGTTGGTCAACCGTTTGGTGATTCCCCAATCCACCGTGACGTCGAATCTCTTAAGTGCTCAAGTGAAGGCATTGAAGGTCCAAGAACTCTTGCTCTGCATGGTAAAGATGTAGCAATGTGTGTTGCCCTTGGCTTTGGTGACCTTCCTCTACTCCCTTCTGGTGACATAAGTGCACCAAAGGACACACCACAAGGTCAACCAGAAGGTCAGGTACTTGAGTTGACACCCTTACCAAAGGATCCCAAAGATGAAGAGTCTTCAAAAGAATTAAGAGACTCACAAACTAATGCCGAGAATAGGATAGTATTGAAAGAGAAGGACAGTGCACAGTCAAAAACTCCTCCTTTGCAACGTAGCTCTAAAGTTAGTGAAGAGGATGTCCCATCATCTCCCAGTGTATCTCCTTCACACTCAGAAGACAAAGAAAATGAATATAGGAGTCCTCACATACATTGTCTTGGCAGTGGCAGCTTTGACACTGGAAAAAGCTTGAGTAAAGGTGTGTAAGCATGTATAGTTTTCCTGCAAATTTAAGTGTAAAAAGTAGTCTTTAACTTTTTAAAGGCAGTTCCTTTTTTTGTTCTCTTATTTTGATTAGTCATTTTCTCCATAACTGTTTGTTATTTTATTTAATTCCATCTTAGAGGGTAGCTTAATTTTGTATCGGAGTTGAAGTTGTGATGCATTATATTTAGTATCTATTTTGATAAATTTGATGAATAAGGTTTTATGCAGCAGTTTGATTGTATGATTAGTTTATGTGATAACTGATTTTAATTCTGAGGTAGAGGGTGATAGATTAAAAAAATAGGGTATCATTTAAGTAATTAAGATTAATTAAAGCGCATAAAAAATTGTGTCATTAACTTTATTTATGCTCAATTCGACAAGGTTGAACTCTATAATGTTTAAAGGAGAGTTAAACAGAGTTTTAGCTGGATTATTTATCCAGAAAGTGAAAGTAGAGTTCACATCTGATTTATAAGATATGCTTTTGTTTGGACCCGTACAGTTTTTCTCATTCGTGGCATTCAATTTATCCTTCCCAACTTCATTTCAGTGTCAATTATGTATGTGTATGAATGGATTAATATTCACACTATCCATGTCATTAAATTTTTTTCCAAAATTTATCAAAGCATTTATGTTTTACCTTTACCAGATGAAGAAGATGGCACTGCAATCTCCGCCCTTTCTTGTGGACAGATGTTGGTGCTCCGTAAACTAGCTCTGCTCCGCTTAACAGCACTGATGGAGCGACACTGTTCATCCTCCTCAGTTGTAGGAGGTGGTTCCCATCACAGATCAGGTTCTCCCTCATCAGGAGGAACCTCCAGCGCTGCTGGTGGAAGCTGGAGTTGGGAGCTGCCTCGGATTTTACTTCTGAGGCGATCAAAAGCTCCAGACTTTAAAGGTAATTTCTGTTTACTTGTACCACTCTTCTATCTAAATGACTGAAGAGTTTAAATTAACTGAATGTTCCATGGTGTATTATCAACAATGTACTCATTTGCAGTTTTAAACAATTTTGGTAATTAATTGCCATATCACATAATTTTATGAGAATTTAGTGTTATCTTGGAAGAACTGTGATTTAATGTAATAATATTTATCTCCTACTTTTTATATTTTACAGACAAAAGGGTGTTTGGGGTTCCCTTATGGGTTTGCCTTCAAAGAAGCGGGGATGGTATACCTATACCCCCACCTATCACTGCAGCTCTCAGCTGGCTTAGAGTGAATGCTTTAAATCAGGTAGGTAATTGCTCATTTTTCAAAGTGTTCATTTCATTTGATAACAAACATGGCAACCCAAAATGTACAAGGTTGAATGCGTGATTTGAAGTGCATGGATTAATGTGGGCATACTGACTGTAAAATAAAGTTCAGAGTAGCACCATAATGATGAGAAATAACATAACATCGCCTTCAGAAGTTCAAATTATTAAAATAGCTATACTGTAAATTGAAATTGGTAAGTTTTAATTTTTTTTATGTTGAGCTATTGATTTAAGTCTTTGAAATTGATATGTTAAGTAGATATTATAGTGTATTCCATCATGAAATAAGTACAGTTTAGAGACATGGTGTTAGATGGGTGTTAGAATATAATGAAGCATCTCTTATTAATTCTTCATGCATAGTTGCTAAAACTTCATGCATGAATGGTATTTACTATATTCCATATCATTGTTCATCATACCATTTCACAAAATAATTTATGATAAATAGTTATGGTGTTCATTTTTGATAATCTTTTCAGGTGGGACTCTTCCGTAGGTCCGGTGTCAAGTCACGTATTGCTCGATTGAAAGCAGCAAGTGAAGAAGCTGGTTGGGAAATGTATTCAGCGGGAACAGCGAGGCATGATGAGTTGGCTTTAGTAGACTGTGGAGATGACACTGGAAACAAAGCTGTAGGTGGTGCGAAATTTTCTTACCTAGATGAGCAGCAAGCCTATGATGTAGCAGATATGGTGAAGCTGTATTTCAGAGAGCTACCTGAAGCTCTTCTCAGCAGCAAACTATCAGACACTTTCATTTCAGTGTTCCAACGTAAGTTTTTTTTTCTTTTCACTCCCAATGATTTTATGTCTTTAGGAGGTGTCAACAGAACATTTCCGTTTGTGTGTTATGAAATTAAATGTTGTAACTCATACTCTAGAAATAATTTCATGCTACAACCATGCAGTAAGTATTTACTTTAACCGTTAAATAACATATATTCCTCCAGATGTTCCTGAAGGGCAGCGTAAAGAAGCCATACAGTGTCTTCTTCTCCTTTTACCCGATGAAAACAGAGAGGTGCTGCAGACACTACTTGACTTTTTAGTACAGGTAAGTCTTGAGGTCATTATGTCTTAAGGGTTATTTTGATGCCTTAATTAATAGGTCTGACATCAGGACAGGGCTTAACAGTCTTAAAAACCAGGTACTCAGGAAATTATTGGTGGAAATTGTCAAAATTTCTTATATCAAGGAATTCCATTGAAAGAACTCATTACCTTAATGCAGAAATTCAGGCCAAAGTTGAAGCAAATTGCCATAATAAAAGGATTTTAATTTATTTTGCTTGAGATGTAATAACCATGCTTTTAAGATAGTATATACAGGTAGATCTGAAACTCATCCATGATAAATTTGTCATTAAAAAATCTTAAGGTGAAAATATTTTATTTATATATTAAATGGGATTTGTATGAGAAACTTTTTGTCAGCTAGCAAGTATTATCAATCGACCTTACCATGTCATATTTTGGGTATTAACTTTGCTGTCTATTTTCTACTAACTATACCCCATAATTTTATTTATAAGATAATTAAAAATCTTGGAGATCTCAAACAATTTTACATTCTAATTCTGTCACCATGCTGTGATGTGTTAAATCAAGTAGCTCAGAAATTAATATTATGTGTTTACCCCTCTTGCAGGTGGCTTCACATTCAAGTGAGAATCAGATGACCATAGGAAACCTTGCCGTATGCCTGGCACCATCTCTCTTCCACCACCACCATCATGGGCGGCATAACTCACAGAGTCAGAGGCACCACTCACCATCTCCGAGTCAGTCTCCCTCCCCATCACCATTGTTAACACAACCCACCACGACTTCATCATCTTCTTCAACATCATCCACCTCGTCATCTTCCTCCTCTTCATCCTCTTCATCAACGAATGTCACCCAAGGTGAGATATTTGAAGCACCTGTCCAAATAATTGTAATCATTCTTGCTTTTCGAGGAATTATTTGGTACCATATTGGCCTTAATTTAAGATGGCACTAAATAAAAGATGGTTTGGGGCTGTCATTTTAGGAAAATAATTTTTGATCCTTGGGAATGGTATGGGAAATATGCAGAAAGAGTGTCGTGAAGAATTCAATTCCTTTGCAAACCTGATGACCAAACAATATAGGTATGATTTTCTGCTAATTTTTTTCATTTAAATGAATATAAAATTAATATGGGTGAAGTTCTCTCGGGTTTCACACCGGGTCAGCATCTCCATATCTTC
>LYUA01000799.1:456940-473564 GCA_002093875.1 Calopteryx splendens
AATGTTTGCAAATATTAATGTTTTCCTGACCTCTCATGCTCTCCCGAAGCTGCTGCAGCAGTCCCTAAAGATGGTTTTTTTCAAAATATTTGCTGGAAAAAAAAATCGGGGATAATAGTTCGTTGATTGACCAACAGATGGCGTATGTCTTCCCTGACCATCAAATTTCCGAAAGCTCTCACAGGAAGATTTCCTTTCCCCGCTAGGTGGCATTACCGTCAGCTTTTCACTGTACTGAAAAGCTTCCCTGTTTTTCGTGCCTAAAAAAAGAAAAATGAAAAACGAAATTACAAAAATTATTTTCTTATCGAGCTTTTATCGTATCGTATTCGTAATATTTAAAAATAAGTGACAAACGAATTGTTTTCACGCCTATATAGTCAGTCTTATTTCATTTACGAATTAGCATTTTCAAATTTAATTTTATTCAAACTGTTTTCTATACTGAAAAAATATCCCCCTCCGTATCTTAGATACAATTTTTTGATTAGTCATACAAAAAAACAAAATTTGTCTTTAGGTAATTTTGACCAACTTTATTTAATACTACTACAGCAAAATACACTGGCACATCACATCACAGACATCATGATTTTATATATCAGAGATTTATGTAAATTAATCTCTTATTTTCGGCACCATCCGTGTGATAGGGTTCAGCCTGTCCCCGAGGGTGTGAGTGTCTTTCATTCACGTCCAGGCGTCTGGCATCCTTATTCCTATGAATTAATATAAAGAAGAACTTTAGAAGACCAAGAATGTACAATTTTTGCACCTAATGGACAGATCGCAAGATTTGTCAAGGTGTCTATCAATTGTATTCTGAAATTATGGTCACTCAAATATTACCTGTAATTCGCACGCAACCTGAAATACCCATTTGAACCTCCTACTGACAGCAATTTGAATATCGTGTATATATTATTTAAATAGTATCAATTCACTGACAGTCTTGTCCCGCATGTAATTATTTGAGGTGCCCACTACCTTCATAAAGCACGGGGGAGGTAGGGGGTCTTTCTAGAACGTCAAATTTCAAGAGAGCAAATGAACTAGACAGGTTCTTTTTCCATCATCGAACAAACGCATACAAAACTTCTGGTCCCTAACTATGTATATATTTATATATAAATATACATCGATCAAGGATTTGATTTACACAAATAGCTGAATTAATAAGTCATTATCTATGCAAAAATTTTTATGCATGAATCAAAAACGAAGCTATCTCTTATAAAAAGAAAAGTCAATATTTAAAAATTTATTTTAAGCTGAAACAGAAATTTGTACGTATCGAAGAACACGCGAAGGAATGGTTTCAACCAGCAGCAGAAATCTCATCGTTTTTACACTAGTTGAATCTCCTTTCATAATAAATCTCTCCTTTATATTTATAGCTCAAGTAATACCACAAAAATGAGCTAAACAGGGAGGAGAAATAGTTGATTGGGAAGTACGTACTTAGAGAAAATTGAAATATTTATTGCATTATGGTTTTAGGCTTGAAATTTCCGGAATTTCGACATAGAAAGAATACGACTAATGCAAATACAATACTTGTATTACCATCAAACGATCTATAAAGTGGGATGTGAGAAGAAATTAAAACGTATTGGAGTGCACAAAGAAAATGTGGAAAACAAATTTTAAAGAGTAGAATACTTGCGGTCGACTTAAAGTTAAAATAGATCCATTAAAAAAAGGGAGTAATCTTTCCATTGACTTTAGATTGTTCTTACCTTGTATCTGCCTGTGATTGATGATATATTGTTTCCATACGAAGAACCATTAACAGCAGAAGATTATTATAAACACAATTTCAATTTTACAACAGGTAATTAAACATTTACCAACCTTATTTTATGTGAAATCTTTATTACTGACTACTTTACTAGTAACCTTATGTAAAAAATTAATAAAAATGATTCCGAAAGGAAATTCGGGCAATGCCATGAAATTTAACAGAAGACAAGGAAATAAACATACTCAGAATACGATGAGAGTTTCAGGGACAAGTTTCACTTAAACACAATTTCAAAAATAAGTTTTACTTTAAACTAACAAAGTTCCAGAACGAATAATGTGCTTTGGCACGTTGAAAAATACACCACGTACACTCGATACGCTATTTTTAACATTTCCACCAAGTTAAGCATGACATATCCTCAAGAGGTTCCTAAACTTGTTACAGGCGTGTCGTCTTCTGGTTACGTAACAGAGAAAGTGGGATGGGGGTAGTAGAAGTAGGGATGGAGAAACATTCATGAAGGGAAACCAAGTGGACAGAAGGAAAAAGAATATCGTGATAAGGGAGAGTAGGGACGGGAGCGGGAGAGGTGTCGGGGGTGGATCGGGGGTGGAAGCAGGGATGGGAGCGGGGTTTCGAGCACGGTTGGGAGCGGGGTTTGGATCAGGGGTGGGAGCAGGGGCGAAGGCAATAAAAGAACAAGGTCCTCCTATAATGTCTAACCAAACAAGTACCAATAGGCTAACATTTCTGAATTTTCAAAATATATATTTTGTAAAACTTTTCTTAAACAAAATTTGTAATTACTAGGCCTAAAAACGTAAAAATATGCCATTTATCTTGCATGATTAGACGGAAATAACTTTTTGTCGTAATCATATGATAGTTCTCTCACTCTGACCACATTTTTCTTACAGTTTGGCCAAGCCTGGTGATGAAAAATGTAACAAATTATAACCAGTTTTGTTTCATCTTTTAACATCTCTTAAGAATTAAAAAGGAAAATTACAATTTGTCATAAGACTTTTAAAGACACTTCGAAATGTTTATAGGATTAATTCTACAATGTTTCATGGAGAATTAACTTACTAAGATTAACTTAAGTCCATTTGTCTGCAGGAAAGGAACTAGGATAAATGATCGTGAATAAGGCAGCCTGTTTGAGGCATCGTCGATCAATCAATAAAGAATAGTTACGACTATCTACGGAAATCATCAAATCTGAAATAAATGAAAGCTATTTTGAAGCTCACTTCCTCCTAAAAAGAAGATCGAGGAATGGAGTGAGATAGTTAAGTGACTAGAAGAATGAGATATAACCCAATTGTTTTCTACTTCCGGTCCAAAGGCAAATTACAATATCTACGTTAAGGAAATTAAATGTACGTTTTACGGAGTGTTTCTGGATCCAGTGTTTTGAGATTTCAAAGCATCTAAGAGAGTATTTGCTACGATTGAGGTAGGGGTGACCCCATGACTAAATCATGAGTGTGAGCATAGAAAGAACGATTACAACAAAATTACATTACTTTATACAGAAGTTTGACTGTCTCAACTATTATAAATTAATTCTCCAAAGTTTTCTTTCAGCAGTTTATGGTCAGAGTCACTGCCTCCTAAGCATGTACTGAACCAAAGAGATTTTTAACATCAAATGACTCGAGTTAAGCATTTGATGGAGGATTAATCCGCTGTTTTTCACCTCATAAGTCTTTATCTGTCCCTAACCTCTTCAACCCTATTAATACTATACTATACCATTAATATATACTATACTATAACTTATTCACCCCTTCCTGTGGCATATTCGTTTAAGTTGTCAAAGCATATTGAGAGTGACCTTGATATGTTGACACCGCTCGAGATTTTAAACTGAAGTGCGGAGTATTAAAAAGAGGTGAATTTTTCATACAACCCCAGAGAGTAAATTTACCTATACTCACCTTGTTTTGACAAGTTTCGTGCATAAAATATTTGCCCAGCCACAAATCTTTTTGCATTCTACATTTTAAAAATTTCACAAGGGTAAGTTTTGGAGCTTACCTAAGCTTTTACATTCAGATCAATCACAAACTCCGTTGTCGTGGCAACCTCAGCAGCATGGTAAATTGAAGGGCAAGTAGTTGCCAGGGTGGGTTTGTGCGGAAGATATTAAACGGGCAATAAATATTTCCAAGATTAAAATAATTTACATGGTATTTTTTCAAAGTCCAATTACAGCAACATCATTTGACTTTCATATTAGATTACATTCAGATTTGTCCGTTTTTTGTGTCCCTCGAATCTGATGAAAACTAACGCAGTGACACCACCACACAGACCAAGTGGCTGTTCGATGGCTGTGCATGACCTTTTTTATTACTCACAGGCATGTTAAACATCAGGATATTTTATTTTCTGGGAAGGAAGTACTAATTAAGCAAATTAACCGAGCCATGCTATTGATGTTACCAGCCGTTTTAGGATTATCAGAAAATAGGCAGGTGACAATGTAGTTCACCCATAGAGAATTGTTTACAGAGTGAAAAGTCTTTCAACTTTATCAATGCACACTAGTCTTAAGAAGCGGAGTCGAATAAGTGAAAAGTAGGTTGTAAAGTCTGCGAAAATATCATGAAACAGTTTAAAAGACAAAATAGGGATATTTTACACTTTTAAAGCTGGGTTCAAGACTAAATCATGGTCCTAACATAGGAGTGTGCTTATGCAAAGCACATTTCCTAAAAAAAAAAAATGAACAAGAAATACGCTGTTCCTAACATAAAATTTAAAATGTTTGACATTCATTTCTCGAATAACTTGATTCAAAATAATACTTCCGACACGGGGAACTTGAACCTTTAGGACATCAAAATACTATTCTCATTCCAACGAATAATCGACACTTGAACTATATGCTGCGCGCGGTTGTTTGGATAAATAACACAAACTGTCAATGGAAAATGTTAAAAAAATGAAACAGGTGGTCTAATACAGCAAGTGCATTAAATATTAAATTGGGGAAGACATTAAGAAGCCATAAAATTGCCACAAGGTGCGTGGGCAATGTAGTACTACCGAGACAGAGGTAAGGATAGTTCTGAAAAGAGGTCGACGCTCTAATCATTGAAACTACCTACTAATAATGTTACTTTAAGATCCGGATACCCTTGTAAGCAACATAACCAATTATATCTAAATATAATTGTTGCAAAATTATTTTCGGGAAATTATAAGATGAAACAAATTCATTATAGAACTTGATTAAATTATTTATGTTTCTGTGAGAGTTTTTTCAGAGGTTATTCATATTAATTAATTTTATCCCAACTAATTGGAGTTTTCAAGTATCTAAACCTTGCAGAGAATATTCTTACATTCATTCACCTGTCCTAGGGAAAGAACATCGATTATTTGAGCAAAACCAGCCTAATAAAACTTTTGTACAAAATATATGAAGTAATTTCTAGTAAAATTTTACTCTTTGAAATTCACGATTCAAAGGAACACAAATAGAATGCAAGTTTAATGCAATGCCAAAGATCATTGGTGTATATTGAACGGTCGAAAATTCTAAAAATGGTAGGAAAAAGCTAGTCTGGTATCCCGTTGCTTAGCACCCACGGAGACCGATCGGTCAACCGGTCCGATTCAACCGTAATTTCTTGTGAAGTGAAGCGACCGCTAAGCGTGAATGAATGGAGCAACGCAACAGCGGAAGGGGAAAAACATAATTCAGGGCAAAGATTGATAAAAATGAGATTTCGCACAAATTGATATTCACATGCACTAACAATGATTTCACTAGAAGATTTAACAAACTTTTTATAATGTATAAGGTTTCTACAAGTTATTTCGCTAAACAATAGAAGCTAACACCAAAATGCCACCTTTTAAATTTCAGTATGCATAGGTTGAATTCCCTCTTCATGGACTAAAACCTTGACGTGGTGGGAGGGCTTGTCAACTTATGACCCCTAGAGCAGTGCTGGCGGGAGTATGGAAATTGTTCCTGGTAGGGTCACCCAGATCCGTCGAAGGGTAGGAGCCTAACAAAAGGTTCACCCAGCGTCTGTTCCTCAGTGAGGCGGCTGCAAAGGCGCCTGATCCGCCTGTTGGTTAGGACATTTACTACTGACGAAAGCAAGGGGAAACCACCTCAATCTCAAAACTCCCCAAAAAATATGATTGACGCAAGTACGAAAATGAGTCCTGGAAACTACTGGGCCCGGCCCAAAGGGGCGGTGGTCGTGCCCGGCAGCAGGGGAGGCGAGGCCTCCGCGGTCGTCACCACACGAAATCTTTGCACAGCTTTGAAAGCATTAAAAAGAAGGATCAGAAGAATGTCGTGGGTGTCTTGATAGGGACATGGAAAGTTAGGACGATGATGACGACAGGGAAGTTAGAAAACATTAAAAAGGAGACGGAGAGAGGAAATGTTGATATACTTGGTATGAGAGCGAATGTGGGTGATGGAAAGATATTGGGATTATTGGAGTGATAGATATAGTGTAATATTTAATGGAGGTGAAAAGAGCCAGCGCGGAGTAGTAGTAGTATTAAAGAAAAAGATAGGAAGATGAACGGTAAATACAGAGCAGGTGAACGAGAAAAAAATTATTGGTAAAGATTAAAGGAGAAGCAACGAACGTGGTTGTTTACTTGCCGAGAAGTAATCATAGGGAGAAAAGGGTGGACAGTGTACACGAACTCCTAGAGGAAATGATTGAGGGTATTCCTGGAGGAAAACACTAACACAGATGAGGAACTGGAAAGCGGTGGTGGGTGAAGGAAAAGATGGGAGTGAGGTAGAGGAGTACGGATTAGGAATGACCGGGGATAAAGCTATAGAATTTTGGAGGAGAAATGACTTAATTATAACTAATTCCTGGTTTAATTACCACAGCAGACGTTGGTAAACTTAGAAAATGCCGGATTATTCAGGAAAATATCAATTAAGACTAGATTACGGTTAGGCATACGGCTCGAAAGAGCGTCATCAATTCGCAGTTATCCTGGAGCGGATGCAGTTAGAGACCAAAATTTAATACTCGTGAATTATAATTTAATTCATGAATATAAGAAATGGAAGAAGGGGGAGAAGTTGGGATGTAGAAGTTTTAATAAGAGCGAAAAGGAAGGAGTACCAGAAAGTAGCTGAAAGAATTTTGAGTGAGAACAAGAGTATGAGGCCATTAGAAGAAAGGTGGGAATTTCTCAAAGAGATGACGGAAGCTGCAAGCAAAACAATAGAAATATCAAAAGGATAAAACAACCATGGTTTACAGAAGAGATTATTATGAAGATAGAAGAGAAAACAAAATGGAAGAACGTGAAAACAAAGATAGGAGAATGGCACACAAAGAGTTAAACAACAATACATTAATGCGAGAAACAAAAAAGACAAAATAAATATGGTGGAAAGAGCAGTGTGAGGACATGAGAGTTTACAGAGAAAGGGAGAAATGAGAGCCCTGTACTGGTAAGTCAGGAAACTGCCAGGAAATCAGAAAGGAAAAGCCGTGCACACTATTTTATGTACGTCAGGAAGAGCACAAAAAGAAGCAGAAGAGATTCAATCAAGATGGATTGAATGCGTAGAAGACCTAAGAATTAGACGGTAAAGACATTAGGCCAGTGAGCTAGGGCACAGAGAATATGGTGTCAAAAAGGATATCTTAGCCCCAGGCATACTAGACTGCGAAATAGAGAACACGTTGAAGGAAATGAAATCAAAAAAAGGATTTGGGGGTATATAATATCCCTGCAGAATTATTAAAGAGTATAGGAAAAAATGGTAAAAATAGTTTTTATGAGGTCGTTCGCAGCATTTATGATTGTGAAATGTGGCCAGAAGACTTTCATTAATCAGTATTAATTCTCATCCCAAAAAAGGAAAAGCAGCAGTATGCATTATCATTACAGAGACAGTGTGATAGGTACGGAATGAAAATCAATGAGAAGAAAACTAAAGTAATGAGGGTACCGAGGCACAGGAAACCAGAGATAAACATTGATGTGGGAGGGCATAAACTTAATCAGATTGAACATTTTGGTTATTTAGGTAATGCTTTGGAAGACAGTGGGTAATTTGGTAGGGATATTAAAAGCAGAATCGCCGTAGGCAAGGGAGCTTTTACGAGGAGGATGGAATTGTTGACAAGGATCTTAGAGAAGGACATAAAGAAATGACTGGTGAAGACGTTGATTTGGAGTGTAATTTTCGATGGCTCGGGAACTTGGCCTTCGAGGCAAGATGAAATGCGAAGTTTGGAGGCTTTAGAGATGTTGGTTTGAAGAAGGATGGAAAAGGGGAAATGGATGAAAAGGGAAACGAAAAAAAAAGTTTTGGAAATGGTGGGAGAGGAAAGAAGGCTCTTGGGAGAAATCCAAAGAAGGCAGGAGAAGTGGATAGAGGGCGTGATGAGTGGCAATGTATTGCTGAAGAATGTGATGGAGGGTAGAATGTTGGGTAAACGAGGGAGAGGGAGGAAAAGGTTAGGCATGCTGGATGGAATGAAGGGTGTCAGAAAATCTGCAAAAATGAAGAAAGGATTATTGTTATAGGGGTGTGTCCCTCAGAAACCTAAATTAACCAGTAGATTTCCATTAATAATAATAATGAAAAACAGCAGATTGTCGCACCATGAGACGAAGTGGATTTATTAAAATCCCAAAAGACTGACGATGATCTGGAGAACGTTTTTTTAGTAAAGACGCTAAGTAAAGAAGCACGTCTAACGGGAGATCTATCAGGACGCAAGGGAGTTAGCATTACAAAGGGAATATCGGAGAGATGCAATCAAATAAACTTTCTTATTGAAACATGATGACTAGGCTATTGGGAAAAATGCGGAGGAGGCAGTAAAAGTGGATACGGGGAGTACTGAGTGATGATGGATTGCTGCAGAACGTGATAGAGGATAGAATGTTGGGTAAGCGAGAGAGGGGGAGGAAAAGGTTAGGCATGTTGGATGGAATGAAGGGTGGCGGAAATATGGGGAAATGAAGAAAGGATAATTATTATTATAGGGATGTGTCCATCATAAACCTACCTTAACTGGTAGATCAATATAGATAATATTAACTATAGGTTAAATTAATATTGATTTTTAAGTGTAGAGATAAAAGCCGTCAAGATGAAGAAGTAGCAATTAGAGACTATTTCCTCATTTTTCGTTATTTTCGTTGATTATCCTATTTCTACGTTAACAATTTATCTTTGAGTAGTTGACCCGCATTATTACCTACCGTCTCATAATAACATTTTATAGTTCTCCACTGACAATGGTGTCCATGAATCGTTGTAATTTATCGAGGACTGGACCAACGCTTTTTCGCTGGTATATTGGCCCATGCCGTTACTCCTAAATGACTCTTCGAAGGCAATTGACTTCAGGTCAGTGTCTCTTCGATCTCCGCACCAGCTGCCGTTTCACCTCTCGTCGTTAGAAGAGGATCTGGAAATAAATAATAATGAATAATATGTAGTAGATATGTGGGGAAAAGGTTCGATGAGTTCCGGGTTCACATCTGGGAGTCTCCAGATAAACGCAAGCACGTTTATCCCAAATATGTATTGATTATTAGGGTTTTTTTTTAAATTTAGGCTTGCACGTAAACAGTTTTTTCTAAGCCATAAATTTCATTCGGATATTGTAATTCATTCAATTGTAATTCATTGTACTATCTTCTTATTACTCATATTTTTTTCCATTTCTTATTAGTAGCAATTAATATTCATGAGAGAAAAACGACTCAACACGTTCGCAGCATCGGTGATAAAGAACGATAAACCAATGCGTGTTTAACAGAAGAACATTTAACCAGGGCCGTCGCGAGGGTGAGGAAAATGGGGCCATTGCTCTAGGGGGTGCCGCGAGGGATTCCCCATACATAACGCGAGGGGTGGGATTATGTAAAGGGTCGTTTGATGTCGAGGACCTCAGAATGAGATCTGAAAAACATGTTTGGGAATAAATGTTATCCATTCCGTTTAACATTGCAAACGCATTTAAATATATTATCTTCCTCAATAACGGTCTGTCATGGACCTAAAACTTGGCGCTTAAGGACAAATTAAAATTGTTTGCAAATTGCGAGCTCCAAGATATGCTTAACAGAGTAATAAATAAAATTTAGGAGATTTCTACGCCAGAGTTGGTGAAAAATTATACTTATTAAGATTCAATGAAAGCATGACTATAGTGAAAAATGAGAAACAAATTTTTATAAAAATAATGAATTAAGAACAAATTACGCATTCAATCAATAAAAGCAGCACACACACATTTGGGAAAACGCAAGAGGGCTAATAATCACTAGAGATTTTATTTTGACTATCGGAACAATACAAGTCGTTCTACCTCACAGGATTCTCGAGTATTGAATATGAGGAGTTTAATATCACCTCAGTAGAAATTAGAATAGACAAGCACTGGTACTTAGTAAAATGGAGTAAGAACATGCTCAAAATAAATGTAATAAAGTAACGAATGACCCTCGATTTATTATTAAACCTGTTCAAATAACAAAAAAGTATTCTAATCTAATAGAATATAGTGATAATATAGAAAATAACTGGAAAAGAATAAATTACATGTTTTTTTAATATACCAGAAAAGCGAGAGGTGAAAAAAGAATCTTACAGATAGTAAAAGACAAAATTAGAACCATATCGTTTATAAAAATAATAAACTAACCAACCATGAAAAAAGGAAATCCTTTCTCAAATACAGAAAAAATGACACTAAGGAATACTATGGATAAAAATAAGTAAGAAACATTGTAAATTAAAATATCCATAAAATAAAAAAAACATATTGAAAATATATTTTATACCCAATACGGAATGCCTCCACAAAATTTAGAAGCACTAGTGATGGATCATAAGAAATCAAAGGAGCAAAACTTAAAGATTAAAGCAGAATGATTAAGATGAAAAAAGAATGGACGGAAGATTTAATCCACTACCAGGCGAAGAAAAAAGCAGATTGCCTATAGCTTCCACGATGGCAACATAAGTATCAAAGACGGGCAGAAATAACTATTATCCCACTGAGAAACAGGAAATCCCGTGTAGTAGAAGGCATTTATAACAAATTAATTAAGTATGACAGTGATACTTTGAAATGGGTTATTATTACCTCATTAAAAACCGTGGTACGTGCCAAGGGGTACCTCAAGAATGGAGACACGCTGGAATTTTATTTCCGTATTTTAGATATGAGAAAGAAAAAAGGGTAAACTAGGGGAATATAAATCTCCTATACACTAAATTAAAACTTGACAAGAATAATTACAAATTTATTGGAAAAAAGAGATAAAGGAAGATGAACAACAAGCACATAAAAGTGAGCCAAAATGCACAAAAAAATTTCCCACAGTCACGCAAATTACCGACAAATTAGTTGAATAATAATAACCTGCACATGCGTCTTTTTTATAGTATATGAGGGTATTCCATAGTGCAACATTGATGAATGTAGCCAGAATACTTGAACGAAAAGGGATTTGTCACACAATTTTATAAAATTAATGACTGCAGGCATAGTAACCATGGTGTTCCTAAACACTACGGAAAAACTTCTGGAAATGATAAAATAGTCGTCCTAAATAATGGCCCCCACTTGGATCCCGAGATATGAACCGAAGAATTTGAAAATACGAGTACGAATAACTCATCTTCCGCGTGCGCTGCCGCCATATCAGACTTTAAATGCGCTGTCTGAAACTTCGCATTTACGGCAATGAAACCCGTAGGATATTGTCCCGTCCCTTTCTATTTCAATGCGATATCAGTAGGTCCGCATTAAAATTTGAACGAAGAAGCCAGCACTCGTCGCTGTCGATGTGGCAACAACGTACGTGAGGTGCGGGTATTATCCCATGTTCTGAGGTGAATTAAACCACGACACAGTTACAATTAACAGAATTAAGTACTTTCACGAAGTTAAAAACGCAAGACGTGCTCAAAAATGAAAACTATCTGCCATTCCTGACCGCATCTTGTAAAAAGCACTGCCGATAGAAAAAAGCTGCCGCCTCTTCACGCAAGCAATGCCTTCACTAATTGGTGTGCCGAGCGACTACAATTTGCGGTGCGCGTGGCTTTTTCAAGTCTACAGCTGAACCCTAAAGTTAGCATACTTACACACGTTTCAATCAGGAATCTCGAAGGTCCTCATCTCTGAAATGACGCGACAGAGACGAGTCTCTCTCTTGGGTCAAGCCACCATCTCCATAAGTTTGGCTGTCGAATTTCAAACACCACGTTTACTGAAAACAACAAAAATAATTCGTCAACGGATACATTCAGAATAGATAAATATAACTAAAATAATTATGTGGAAAAAATTAAAGTATATTTTTATTAAATATTTTTTTAAATTTAGTAATGGATATAATAATAACAGCAATATCATATGCGATGGGGTGCTAATGGCAGGGTTTGTAAATGGACTTCAAAAAATTATATTCCAGTTTTAATGTCTGGTGTCCTAACAGCCCCCGCCGTTCACCATTTCACGCGAGTTACGTTGTGAGGATGAGCATTCCTCGCCATTTCCTGTTGGTGCTCGGGGGTAAATGTGCTCGTCGGCCAATTAGGAAGGATGGGACAAGGAATAAGATTCCGTCAGTTATTTTGTGTTTGATGCAATACAAGTCTCCCCATCGATTTAAAATGACCTTAGCCGCGTAAACGGCTATTAACTGATCACGAAGAATCTAAGCTAAGAGAAATCCTAAGTATGAGGCATCGAGAAGAAATTCAGTTTTTATGGGATGTACGAATTGAGAATGTTTTAGAAAAAGTACGTGTTTAAAGAATAAAAGTTAATAATTTATATTTTCTATAATGACCTGTATCGTGGTCTGGTTGAAGGTTATCTCAACAGACTACAAAATCCCACAAGAGTCGAGGAACACACAGTTTAGCAAATAGTTTGGCAACGGTTTTTGAAGTACATTTTGGGAGATGATTTGATACGACCAAATGTGCTTCTAGGAGGCAGGTACTTTATACCCGAAATAAACTCACCATCAACTCTGTACTGGTGCTTTTTTCTGCTACGGATACACGGCTATTACAAACGACGCTATCAAAAGCCTAGGAAATTTGTAGAAAAAAATCAAAAGGAATCTATTAGTAAAATTTATTAAAAACTGAGCATGCTTAAAATTATTCAGCATCAACAATGGCATGAGAATATTTTCGCCTTTTCCAGAATTTAAAGCATTCATTCGTTTGTCATACCAATAGGAACGGCCATATTTCATCATTCCATTGCAAGATGAAAAAGGAGATAGTTCAGATAATAAGTCGGAAATAATCGATTCATCTTGTGCAAGGATAATCTTACATGACAAAAGGAATTTACAAATAATATCCGAGAACCGGACATCAATTCGTACTCTGGGAACCCAGCCCCTCTGGAGGCTGTCGAAGAAAAATAATTCCAGTCAACTAATCAGCCAATTTTATACGTTAAGAATAGAATCAAACAAAATACTCGCGACATTATAATCCCCTGAAATTTGGAGATACCTTTGGGATATACCCAGTCCTCGCAATTGGTTCATTTAATTCTAGATGGTAGATGCGCATTCAACTATAAGCAACACCCCAACCTTCTAAGAAGCATTAGTATTAAAAAAAACATTTCGAGAGATCAAGTACAAAAGATCAGGCATGCAAACATGTACAGTCGAGAAATGTACCGACCAATGGAACATTATGTTCATAAAATTTTGGGATGCCTGAAGATTTGATTTGATTAGACTCCCAAGAGGGAACACCAGATCTTGAAGTGTTTCCTACGTGGATGAATAGTTCTATACGAGTGACACATCCGATTTGTTGGGATTCCATTAATACCCAGGACATACTATATCATTGGGAATTTCAATAATATGAAAAAAATTTGAAGGAACGATGTAAAAAAATGATGAATATATGTTTATTGAAATATTAACAAAAGATTAAAAAAATTCCGGCAGGCTAAAACTTTAACAGAAATTTATTTTATTAAGCCAAATCGTGGCATAGAAAATATATTAGCAATATGAATTACAAAAAGTATTTAAAATAATAAAGTATCTTCAATAATTTGATGTAGGATCGGTGATTGAAACCAATAAATATGTAAATTAAACGCACGAAATAAAAATTGGAATAGTTAAAATAAAGGGCTGAGTTCACCATTTTCAAGATTAAAATCAGTCGGGTCAAGTTTACCTTTGGGCGAATATATCCTCACTACACAAGTATCTATTTATCAAATCCGCTCATCTGCATGACATTTTTATCAAGATATCACTTGTAATGCAATGCATCAAATGCACTGATGGGTCCCACCGTTGTATCTATAGCACTATCCTAATATTACAATCTAGACTTACGTTACGTAGATGGATGCTAATTTACTCTCAGAATGCCTATTCCGTTCCAAATTCATAAAAACTGGATTCATATTACTTCCCAGAATGGCGTATTTTCCAATGATGAACTTGAAATGAGAAAAGAAAAATAAGAAAAAACCTATGGATTTGAGGAAGTACCTATGGATGGAAAAACCTATGGATTTGAGGTAGCTAGTCATCAATACTAACATTTATGAATCACCAAATCAATAAAATAGAAGGTAGAAGTTGTCAAATTACTATTGAGCAACTAAAAAAAATATTCTAATTAAAGAAAATGACTATGGGAAATCACAAGAAGTAACTTCATCGCAGCGGAAAAATGGCCAACATTTATCACTGATTTCTGTTGCACACACTCATTTTATATCAAATGCTAACTCAAAATATTGCAATTTCATAACATTTCACCGCATTTAATACATACCTCAGCCTCTCCAATAATGTTCTCTTTTTTAGGTCTACTTCCGTAACTCTCAGCATAACGGTTGGGATGTAATCAACGTAACTTTATCACAATATATATCACACGAAATAAATCATACCGTCAACACACGCAC
Organism: Calopteryx splendens; assembly: GCA_002093875.1. NCBI lineage: Eukaryota > Metazoa > Arthropoda > Insecta > Odonata > Calopterygidae > Calopteryx > Calopteryx splendens. The sequence goes on from LYUA01000799.1 coordinate 471,650, forward strand.
GTCTCAATTCCCTCCGCGTTCCCCAACGACCACAACGTAGCACCACAAGCCTACACGGCAGACGACTGAACGGACAACAAGACAAATGAATGGTGGTAGGCGACTAGCGCCAACTCCATATCTAGGAACTCTGGGTAACGGGGAGTGGAAAAAATTTGGCGTGAGCCCAAGAGTGGAAGTGAATCGGCAAGGGGAGGGGGGGGGCTACAGGGAGAGCCTTTATTGTGCCTGGGTTTCGAGTGTCGAATGGGTGACTACAAGTTTATTTAACCATTACTAAGGCCTAACTATAACTCTTTCCTAACAGTTAAGAGGCATTTATGAGTGAATAAAGGAAAGAAATAAGCTGTATATTATTTGCCTCATTGTATTAATGGAACAAGGAAGAGAGGAGGCGAATTTTAATGCTTTCCTTATCAACGCATTCTACTCGGGACATTTCAACGGAGCTCCATCCTCTTAAAGCAGCAGCGAGGGAGGTCCTCGGGGGACTCCAGCGTCAACCTCCAAACCTTTGAATTCCAACTCCCGAATTCTTCCCAATGACATATTTTCCTGATCTTACTTTCGCATTACACTCGCCTCCCGTAAAGGTACTCTTTGTGATCAATAAAAACTTGAATGTTCATAATTCGTTTATGATTCGCAGGTTGAAATTACAAGCGTAGCTGGGGAGGAGGGGGCGTTCTTGGGGAGAGATAAGTCTCTAGGACCTGTAGGGAGAAGTATAATCTGTATTATCAATTAAAAGAAATAATTGGGAGCGTGTCGTAAAGGAAATACCTAAAGGTGATGATGGGGTTATTGAAATGCAATAGTGGGCCGGGGGGTTGGGAGAGAGGCAGGAGTGAAGAGATTTAGGAATATGACATGACCAAGGAAAGAAAGAAATCGGGTTTTGAAGGAAAGATTAAAAATAAATAACGCCTACTTCTAACACCATCACCGGCGTAGGCACAGATGCAAAATGACTGGAGAAGTTAATAATGTTAGATTACCTACATGATGGTTACATAAGGATTAAATAACAGCGTCATGAACTCACGCAGCTTTCCATGCTGGACTACAAAGGGTTACAAAGGGTTAAAGGGAGATCCAAAGGGGAATGACGAAGCTTTACCGTGAGTAAAAAAGAAATAATACAAATAATTGCTCAATAAATATCTGTCGCCATACAGGGATAGAAACTATTGAAGAATGCTCCTCTCGATACGCCTCATTACCTTGAAGTTATTAAATTATAAAATCTAAGTCCTGAACTGATGTTCATGAATATACCTTTAGAAACGGGATAGTAAGAGCTGCAGATGAAAGATTGGGAACAGCAAGTACGAAAAAAATTTAGAAGCCATGGATCGCGGAGAGGAGATGTTTAGGAAGATGGAAGAGAGAAGAATATAGGAGTGTTAAAGCGGAATTAGAGAGATTAATGCACAGAGAACTATTTAATAAACTTATTCGAGAAATGTTTTGTGTCAGAGAAACCTTGTGGAAAGAGCAGTGAGAATAGATGGATACATTTTAGAAAGAAAGATAAGTAGAAGAGCTATACTAGAAAATTAGAGAATGGTCAAGATGTATTGAAAGAAAAAGTATACTGACCGTTAAAGATAAATGATAGAACCAAAAAGAGATTTAGGGAAGGTGGAAGAAACCCGCTGAGGAACTTAATAGGAAATTATTACGAGAGTTAGTATAGATATAGAGAGGGAATGCGATGCCGGCGAGGATAGCAAGGGCCGAGGAATGCAAGATAAAGAAATAGAAAAAGCACGAGAGAAAATGAGGATGAATAGGACAGTGCTAGTAGAGGATAGATTAGGCATGTTAGATGGAATGAAGGGAGGCAGAAAGTATTCAGAATGGAAGATAGGGTTACTGTAGGGGTGTGTCCATCAGAGACCTACCTTAACCG
>LYUA01000800.1:86969-108050 GCA_002093875.1 Calopteryx splendens
GGGGAGGATGGGTGGTGGGCGTGGGGGAGGAGGGTCGACCGGGCACGTAGCTCACAGGAGATCCCAGAGGAGTTTAAAATGGGGGAATGAAAGTTTGCCCCGCGGCACACTTTCGTCGTGAATTTTATTTATTCCGTAAAAGTAGGCGAGGCGGTGATGGGGAGTGGAGGAGGGGGAAAACAAGTAAGTCTCCGTCTGTCCGCGCCGATGGAGAAAAGGGGAGGTGAGGGCGAGGACCGTGGGGTGGGGGTGGGGATTGGGAATGTCTCTCGGTTTCACTCGTGACGGGTGAGATACGAGGAGAAGATACATTTGGTTCTGGCAGGAGAAAGAGGGAGAGAAGGAGAGAGAGAAAGACACACAAGAGGCGAGACTGGGAAAAGGGAGAGAAAACGAGAGAGAGAGAGAAGACTGAAGAGACTGAGCAGGCGACTGTATTCGGAAGCAGGGTTGCGACATATTAAATTTGACCCTGATCATAGCATCAATAAAGAATTGGTTAGTGAATAAAAAACTTGGAATTTGACCCTGATCATAGCATCAATAAAGAATTGGTTAGTGAATAAAAAACTTGGAAAAAGAGGGGGCACATAAGTAGGTAATAACGAGACCGAAAAGCTACGAAAGAGTTGATTCTCGTGGGGTGCACTAGGAAGGGTCTGAAACCCTTCAATCTAGGAAAAGAACAAACAGGAGGGGGAGAGGATTGAAAAAAATCCTGAAAAAGTTACCTTTATAGCTGAAAGAAAATGACTACTACAGATAGAAATTATCAAACATGCATATAACTATTGAAATTAAAAGTATGCATTCAAATAGTTTGTTTGCACATAAAAGAAACAAATAATTACGATGAATTCTGGAAAACAAAAGTAGCATATTGAAATAATCAATAATTATTAGTGTTATAACGGAGTAATAAACCCAAAGATTGGTTTGATTGATGAGCGTAGATCTCAACGGATACCACCCTGTGACGTCTGAAATCACAAATAAGGATAGAGGGCCCAGTTTCTTTCCATATGCCGCCTGCGGTCTCCCAAGAAGATCCGGTATCCGAAAGATTCTCACAGCTGGGCCTAGCCGGTTTTCAACGGCATCCTATGGCTAGATCTCATGACCCTTCACGCAGTAGTGGGACGGTCTACCCACTAGGCTATCACGCCACTNNNACCCTTCACGCAGTAGTGGGACGGTCTACCCACTAGGCTATCACGCCACTGTTTATTGCTGCACGTGAAAGTCCTCGAAAGATAATGGAGCTCCTAACCAATTATCGCGGTAGTTCTTTGGAAAAGGGAAAGGAATCGAAGAGGGAATTGGGCTGTTGCGGTGGTTATCATCGGGATTCCATGGTGATGACCCGGGCTTGAAGCCCTGACGTTGCGGGGTTTTAAACAAGCCGCATTACAATCCCCACTTACGGAGAGTACTCGGAGGTTCCTCATCCATCGGTCCATCCATCAGAGATCATCTGCCGGATGCCCCATGAACTAGCCCGTCAACTCTTCCAATGGGAGCAAGATAACGACATCGATAGCAGGAATCAAGGCTCTCTACAGGCTAATAATTTTTATGGCCAAACCTTCACCTGACCTTTGGTCACTGGCTGACTTCTGACCTCTCTTTTGAATGATTCTGGGCTCGTAGAAGAAACTCAAGCGTGGAGAAGATGATAGAAGAATGAAGGAAAAATCTTACACGGATGTTATCATTCGATCAAGTCATGAGGCATTCTCTCATATTGCCATGTTCTTAAAATCCAAGAATACTACCTACTGATGGTCGAATGAATTATGATATTGAAGAAAATACCTACAGATGGAATTACCGGAAAAGGAGCTCCAGAAGAACGATTGGATGAGTACACACGATGGGAAAAATAGCAAATTCAGAATTCTGCAACTGTATTAAGAAAATTATCAAATGATTCACAGAACTGGTAAAAAAAACGTGGATCAAAATGTTTAGTTAAATGACTGGCTGTCGTGTATAGCCCTTGGATTTCCATTCGTCATTTCAATCCTTAAATATATGCCTATGAAGTGACGCGATATATCATCGCATTAGCCATGAAGGAATGACAAAATGGGTAGGGCAAAGGATAGTTTGGAAGGATGCTACCTATCAATCCTTACAACCCATGATAGTTAAGAAGTACGTATATGCAGGCGAATTCCTGACTCAAACGTCATAGTAGCTTCAACTTGGGCAGAAGATATTTTTAATAAAAAATAAATACTTACATTATTTTATTTCTGTTGACAGCAGTTTCAAATTTTAAATACGGATTGTCATGAAAACGTCGGACCGCTGACACCGCGGTTGGAAGAATAATTAAGAGCAATACAATGAATATTAAACTAAAAATAATGGACTATGCAAGGGTAGCCGAGAAGATGAGAACTTAGAGGTTTAATGGACATATCTCAACAATAACGATGAAGATAGGCAAGCTGGGTGCACTAAAGTTCTGTTAAATTGACCTACCAACCTAAGGCATCCATGTGACATTGTGAGGGCCTTTCGATAAAAGAATAGTCATAGGTGCGGGAAAATGGGAAAGAAAATTGAATTGGATTTCCTAGCTAAATTTTGGACAAATATTGATACCATTGGAACTAATATTGATGAGCTTGGCAAGTGACGTATTATCATTCCGGTATAGGTACTCACAGGTCGAGCCGAGAAGCTATGACGTGCTTATGGAAAGGTATGTTTGTGTCATAAGTCCACAATCAGCTGTTTGTGTCTTAAGTATACATAGAAACTTCCCGTGAATAGGATCGGGACTAATTAACTAAGACAAATTTTAAATGCAAGTCTTGTAAATAATGAGATCCAAGAGATTCATATTCCCAGACATTCCGAGCTAGACAGCCTCTTTTTCCGTTTACAATTCGGAAATATTTAGCTTAGAGTTTTAATTTAACAAATAAAATCACGTACTGCTAATGTGTCCCTTGAAGGATAAACGGGTTGTTATTCGGAAGATAGGTCATTAGGTATCGAGCGAAGCCATCTTTCTGTTCTTTCCCACTCACGGTATCTTATTCTGACGAATTAAGGTACCTATTGAAATCTTGGATTTAATTTCAGACCTGCTACAGAGAAAGCAAAGTGGGCAGTCTTATAGAAGTAAAACGCGAAACCATAACAGATAGAAAGGTTACGAAAGAGATCAGTGACTGTGGGAAAGTCTAGGGAAAGAGCTCGGTCAATCTAGGGAAAGAATCTCACGCCAGAAGACACACCCATCAAAGAAGTTGAGTGATAGGACCTTGCGGAAAAAGGTTGGTGCACGAGAAGGAGGGCTAGACAAATGCTTTGAAGAGAGCGGAGGATAGTTAGGCGGAGAAGGGCTTGTAGAAAATAGCATGGGAAAGTTTTTCAATGTTACTAGTCAATTAGAAAATCCCTGATGTTTGTTCATTCTGCGCCTTTTAATGAATATAAATCTGTTCCAATATTTGTCACATATACATGTGGCACGATATGTCCTTCAGAATATTTTAAATTACATTTATGATTACTTTGGAGGACCTGAAAATTGACTTGGAATTTTGGGAAACGGAGGAATGGGGTGCAAATGACAACAGGATGGTTTTAAGGACCACAAAGTATACTTTATCCAGGGTAACTTAAAAAACCACCAACCACGGTAATCGATCGACTCGAAGGTGTTTTGATTGGTAGATCTCACCTTACACTATACCTCAATGGCGTTTAAAATCATGCAGCAGGTTATGGGGGGTTCAGTTTACAAAAAAATGTATTCTTTGGCAGAGAGAGACCTAAATTGGAGGATATTACGGAATCAAAAAACTATTTAGGGAGAATACAACTCTTAATATAGGTAGGATTGCGGGAGTTCGATCGTATATTGCAACTAAGGAGGAGGAAGGGAAGTGAGGCGAGGATTGACGATGGTACGGAAGTACGGAAGTATGGAAGTACGAAACCATCGTGACGGAGATGATAAAACGGATTCTTTTGGGAGAAGCTGGAGAGTGGGGGGAGGGAAAGAAAAGAACAAAAGTGGTTGCGGGGGGTGGTGGGGCACGCGGCGTTTACACCGCAACACGGTGGGAGGTGCACGGTATTGCGAGGGACGAGGAAAAGATGTGAGATGAAGGGGATTGTTCCGCCACACAAGGAAAACGTCGAATGATGAACATTCAAGTTACGAAAAATTCACGCGTAAGAGTACTTGTCACGTACGCAATTCTAACTTCCTTGTCGATTGGCTCTTCTTTCTGCGAAACTCTTTCTCTCCTCTATAAGGGAATATTGATTTTCGTAAATTTCAAAAGGGAGAAAGAAAAGAAAATGGATTAATAATGGAACCACATAGTTATCTAAGTAATCCAAGGTGAAGATCACCAAATAGGTCCATAAAATATAAATGAATTTAATTATGCAATGGCATGGATCTCTGATAAAGTTCATCGATTAGCATAAATTATGCACTCATTAAACACCAAACCCGCAGATTTGAATGGGGAAAGGAAAATGTTTTCGTAGGAGAAATTTATCTTGCCCAAAAACAAAAAAAATCGCCAAGCTCTGGCTCACTCCCAAAGGTATGCTAACTCCCATTTACTTAGAACCTGAACTATACTATAGGTCTCTAGGTCTACTAAGTTTTTTCCTTCGACTTTTCCTACTGCTCTTATTTATAAAATATAAATAGTAAGAACCGATAATTAGAAGTACTTTCTGATAAACCGTGGCTGTGCTGCTTTAGTAAGGGTAATCTTATCTAAAAATTTGAAGGAACATTTTAAAGATGCCAACAAAGCATTCAACATCATTTCTTTAAATGAAATACTATAAAGGGGGCGTTGCTTCGCTAACGGAGACACCGCCAATAAAACCAAACAGTGTGAATCAGCCCTCCACATATGAGTAAAGGTGGAGATCTACTCGGTCGGCATAGCTCTGTAACTCATCCAACTACAGGCATGGTACAAATTAAGTTGTACTGTTATACTGTTACGTTATACTGTTGACTGTAGTACTGCGATGTGGATAATAACAGGTAACCACAACATTATTATCATGAGGGATAGCGACTCACCACTTCTGTTATTTTTCACTGACTACATTATTGGCTTGATCGAATCCCCTTGGGTAAGCTAGTCCGGAAGTAAATTAATCCCTCTTTCATTCGCATGTCCGTACTGAGACCACTACCGGAGAATATAAATCATTCATATGCGCTTAAAACAATTTTGGATTTATACATTTAATCCTAGACCGCATGAAAACAGCGGATGACTGGAAAATATGAATGCAAAAATGAGAAAAATGGACCTAAATGTGGGACTTGGAAGGGGAAAGCGAAGTAAACGGGGACAAAGAAGAAGATTTTGGGGCAGTAACTGTTTATTCAAAATAAATTAATAAAGAAAATTAAACTGGTGGATTTCTTATTTCGATGGAGAACTCAAATAATGATGGGTTAAAAGCATTCTGCAGTACCAGGAAAAAATCATGATGGCAAATATGGAAACCAAACTCCAACACACAACTGTGATTAAGCATGCATGTCTAACATAATAAAAGCCGTTAGTATTTCAGCTTTCCACTAAAATAAATGTCTATATTATGTTTTTACATCATTATTAATCAGATAATGATGTAAAAACATCGAACCCAGCCAAATATAGACATTTATTTTAGAGGAAAGCTGCGACAACAGCTTTTTTTATAAATGTGTTCTAATACATCAGTCCTGACACGCAATTACTTATAGGTTCATGTCCACATCGGATTACGATAAAAAGGAATTGAAGATGACTAGAAATGAATATCAGAAGTGTTAAAGAACGTAAGTTTTTTCCATATTACAAGCATAAGTTGTCAGTTAAAGCTTCCAACTGACAAATATAGTTGAGGCACGGACCTCAAGAGGATCAGATGGTCATATTTTGTGGAATAACTAACTATTGTGACGCTAAGCAGTAGGCAGCTAAAAGCGAGGAGCATTGATTGACATGTTACATCAAGAATAGGCGTGATACCAAAGAGGAAGATTAATAGAGTGAAAAGATGATTTAGGACCTCATGACTGTTGAGAAGACACCTTTCGTTTTTCAAGTGCTCAGGTGAAGCGCGCTGACCAAAGCCACCATTCTAAAGTGATTAGCTTATCTGGCTTTCAAAAAATTTTAAAACCTCTCTATAACTGAGTATCTTTTCCGGGATTTCATGTTCGGAGAAGATAGTTCTCGAGACTTTTAAAAGTTCTTTACTCGGATTTCGGAGGCCGAGGAATGGCCACTCCTATGAAAGTTTTTTTAAAGTCCCGAATAATGTTTCAACGTTGTCCGGAAAATATCAAATGCGACAGTTGAGGCTATTTTCTTATGATAAAATACAAATTTGAACAAAATTAAAGTTTTTCGTATGAAAATTATATAAAAAGGTCCAAATATCCTTGGAATGAGAATTTGTTTTCCTGATGAAACTATAAGAGAAGTGAAGCTCCTTGATGACTGACCGTTGTAATCTTATAATTTCTTACGCTGAAAAATTACTCAATATACTGACAATACCAATCATGTTTTGGTGCCATGACACCAAAACAAGACCTTAAATAATGAAAGTTGTATGTATTATTTAAACATGGTATGTCGTTATGTGTTCACCCTAAAAGAAAGCTACGGAAGAAAAACGACGTAATAGTTTATTTTTTTAATAAAAGAGAAATGGATATTATTAATGTGATTAGAGCGGAGAGTCTTAAGCAAGATTTCCTCCTTAATCACATCGACATGACATTTCGAAGGCGGCCAGTGATTTCATCCTCAGTGTCCCTCTATGAATGAAGAACGAGAGGCCGGTCTGGGAACGAGGAAATTCGTTCACGCACACGGGCATATGCTTGCGTCCATCGTATGCACAATCAAGCGGACCGTATTCGCAGATGAACGAAAAAAAGTTCATGTAGCTATAACTCATGTTGCTAGAATGCAAAAGACCAAAAACGGATAAAATCCTGGGAAATATCCCATCCTACCCAACTAACTTATTTGGATTTAGAATCGTTCTCTGGGGATAAATTCCTTAATTGTGGCCCCCGGGCAATTGATCACGTGCTCCGTACCATTTGGGAACTTTTCAACTCGAACGAGGAGAAGATTTAATGGCGGTGAAAGTGGGATTGATGACACGGCTTCGGGATGAGTTGGATTTCCTGCGTTCCTCCAATGACGCTCCTCTGCCTCTCTCTCTTGGGCTCCAACGTTGTAATTATGCGCATGCGCAATTAGGTCCTTGTTTTTTTTAAATCGACGACTCTTTCTCTCCCTCGTCGTCCTTGCACTACCGTCGTCGTTCTTTCGATGAATAAAAGATTTCTCTCAAAGATCTGGAAGATGACGGGACTCTTTCGGAATATACCAGAATTGAGTACCCAGGATTCAAAATCCCATAACAAAATTAGTTGTAATTGGCTAAAAATACTCCAGGTGACGTTAATAAGTTTGTGGTGTTCGCAGCCTCTTTCAAAGTTCTATATCTCATGTGCAAAAATATTGTTAAAAGATACATAATATATACGTTGAACTTGTTGAATGTGCTGAAATATGTTGAACTTTAAAAGTTGAATTGTTTCGATAAGGGAGAAAAATAAATGAAAGAGCACTCCAGATACACAGTAATGAGGATTTAATGTTTCTGAAAATGAAATTATCGCGGACATTATGCTGCAGTTTGACGCTACATTTGATAAGTGACGGAATTCTAATGCTGTCGCTTAGAATTTAATGTTTCTATCGAAAAGAGAAATGTATCATAGCGATTGAAAATAATTCGTTTGCAAATAATTGACTGAAGTTCTGTACGTACACATTTTATCTTGCCTCCACAAAATAATTCTTTAGATTCACTATGTAAGGCGTTATGTAAGAGTATTATCTAAGACATGTTTTTCCAATGTTTTTAACTTTAAATGACATTTCCATGAATTCCATGAATAGAACAAGGGAAATCAAGAAATTTAAGTCGACTAGCTTAGCATAAATGAAGTTCCCTTTAATTGGAGGGAAGCATAATATTAACTGTAAATTTAAAAACGAAGAAATCAACTTATAAAGGTAAACGAAGTAAATTCCTTTCTGCGGGAAGATCGTGCTTTCTTAGATTTGAGGAAATTGTAACTAATACAATTTTAATGAAATTATTTCACACACACAACAAACATCAATTAGCCTCCTATTCTGATCAATTGCAATGTAAAGTGTTTTAATGACGATGGATGTTAAACTAGTACTGAAATATTCCTTACAATTCATGCTTTACATTATCCATAAATTAATTGTATTAAAGCTTTTAACTGCACGGTTGAGTGAAATGTTTTGAAAAATAAGATTCAGAGGGAGAAGTTTCTCAAACTATTTTATGATTGCGACGATAGGTTAGCCTTACTTCGCCAGACGAAAACGTGACAAGGCGCAGAAGTACCGGAGATATTAAACAGGCCTTTAAAAGGAAAGCGCGGCAGATTTTTCAGTTTGAATTTTATGTTTGGAAGTAGCGTCAAGAGGGATAGACCATGGTCGCTAAACCAGCCGGGAGGAACCCATTTAAACCGGAATACATGCGCAGACAGGATGCTTCGAGCGGAACCGATGGGAAATAACACCCTCAACGCGTCGCGCCCTGTACGTCGAGGACGAGCACCACCGAGAAGGAAGAGCACCACCAAGCATCCGGTCTACTATCGGAACCGTGCCAGACCCTTCATAATGATCCCATTTGCGAGCCGATCACGGCGCGGCAAACATGAGCACGTGGCAATGCAGCCAAGCCATTGCCATTCGAACGAGCACTCGATCCGACAATTCTTCTCCGCTGCATTTATACCCACCCACCCACCGACTCCCTAGGGTTCTCTTCCCCTTCCCCAAGGGGAAGCACCGTAGTAGCCACCTTCCCCTCTCCCACGAATCCCAAATCACCCCCGACCCCCTTGTCCACTCCCGCCCCTCGAGTCCACTCCCGGGAGAGGAGGTCAAAACGAGAGGCCAAGACTGACATGCACCATGCTGAGTAAGGAAGCATTTATTATTTTTTACCTTCTCAATCTGCGTCGGAGAGAAAGCGAGAGTCGCTTGAGGCGAGAGATGGGAGATTGGTCGGGGAACTCTTGGCAAACACCCCGTCCGTGGGTACAAACAGAAACGAAAGGGAAAGGACGGCACGCGATAGTGGGCGGGTGAATGGGGTGGTCACAAGTGCCGGAGAGGGGGGTGGGAAGAAAGGGTGGAAAGGTATAAAGAGAGTATTTAGGGTTTAATTGTTGGATTTTGAGGGTGTGAGGGACGGGCGACGGGAAAAAATTCGACGAGGGTGAGGGCATAGATCCCATATAATTTCACTCATAGTGAATAATAAAATGATTAAATGCTAATTCTATACTTTATTCACGAAACTGATCTGGAATCCGGTATTAGCGTTCTTATTAAAAGCAGACAAGGTTATACGACGCTATCGACACCGTATACCATATGGTGTCGATAGCCCCATATGTTTCCTTGTTAATGAATTCATACGGTCGAAAAATACTTTAGATTGAAAAAAAGCCTGAGAGCCAATTTAAAACATGTCCTCGCTTTTATATCATTGTTTGATAACATGTTAAGCCCTCTTTCACTCTCATCGTTACAGGTGTTAACTTAAAATTTATTTTGCGATGACATTTATTTATTAAGACACGAAGAATTACCAATCTTTCAAAGTTTCCTGGACTCAGCTCTAAACTGGGACAAGAAGATATCGACTGACATTCAGTCTTAAATGCTATTATTTATGTTCAGCGGATTTCTCTATTCACGTGCGGAGGCCAAGGTTCCAAGCAGCTGTGAACTCTGTATTGCTTTCGTTACAAGCGAGCCAATCGGATTGATTTCATTTCTTATCCACTACTAAATTTTATGAATCATCACGTTAAGGCTGGTATATAGCATCGAACAGAAGCAATTTCGGGAAAATTGAAGAAAGTTGAAGGGTAGATTCGTGGATGGAAAAAAATTGTCGACAAAAAACGAGCGAAAAGCCTGCGTGAGAGTGAGTTTGTTTATGTGATCGGGAGGAAAGCGGGATAATGGCTGTGGACTGGCTTGTTTATTTATCGTCCGAAATTGCTCAATGATTAAGGTGCCTGCATGACTAAGCACCGTCTCCTACACTTATTGATTTCCCAATTTTTTTCAGTTGCGGGTTGATGTCAGGATAAGATGATATCCGAACACTTCGCCCGTATCCCTCACAACCAGGTCTGATATCCGCATTCAGACGTGGAGGAAGCGAAGAAAATAAAAAAAAATCTACTGGCATTAATTTGAACATAAATTTATGCCTGCGACTACTCAGATATTTTTTGATCTCTTAAAGTGCAGGAGAAAAAATCGGAAACTCCCTGTCAAGCTTATTACATCTGGACATTATAAGAGCTCTCGGAAATTACGAAAAGGTCGGCAAGAGGCCGATTGACCCTCTAGGAAATTTCGTTCGTTATTCACATCGTTGATTGTTCCTTTTTCCATTAATAGAACAAATAATATTTATAATTTTTTGTCAGCGATTTTTGATTTCGTGTAATCTCGCCTATCAGAAATCACACAAATGTACACTAGCAGAATGATTAATAATATGCATTAAAAATTTAATAATATCAATTCTTAGATTGAAATAAAACTATATGGACTGCAATTTCCGCTGCATACTACATGCACTAAATGGGCTTCCGTAACTGAGTTATGTTATTTAGATATCATCAAAACCAAATTACTTGCACAGGTACTATTAAACAAGTACGATCACGTATATCCACCAGCGTTGCTATATTATGCCTTTGTAAGGCTGCAGTCCAAGGGAAGACAGAAATTCTTATGATTTAACATTATTTTCAAAGGCGTTATTTTTTTCTTGATGGAAAACACCATCAAGCTCTTAGGCTTGAAACTTTCCGTACCCAAAATTTATATTGTCTTCCATAAGACAATATGAATTCCGGGGTATGTTCCGGATTATATTTCGGGTTAACTGTGAAAACATTTATGAGAGTAAATAAAGCCATTAAAATAATTTATTACTGAAAAAAAACAGTTAAACATACTTTGCCCTTTCATTTCATGTCAGCACACTTTTGCTTCCATGAGCATTTTTGATCTCCGACTTTAACAATCTCCTCATATCATAAAATTGTCAAATGTAGGTGAGTTTCACCTCACAAACTTAGTAATAGCAGTTAAGTAACTATTTAGCTAAAATTTTAGTAGGTAGTAACGGCTGCATTGAAAAGAAGAGTGAAATCTGGGGAGTTGGACTATGCGCCGAAGGTACGAGACGCTTTATCCACTGCAAGGCGAGTGTGAAATTTATGATCAAACAAAGTGGAGGCTTAGTTTCAACACTTACTTCCACTAAAAAGCTCATCTTCTGTTATGTAAACATACAAATGGATGGTTAATGAATGGAGCATGTGTGAGCAAGACCTTCAATATGATCAAATGATTGACGACGTGAGGAACGTTGCTTTCGTTACAGAAAAGTAAAACGACTGTAGCAAAAGATAAATTGCCCCTCAGAACTGACCACTCCGCTGACCGATATCGACCCGATGAGTCTTGAGAAAGAATTAAAGGAGTGAGGCACGGCCGGCGGTGAGGTTTTTCCCGAGTGGAGGTACGAGGGATCATAGGGAAAGGGAGCCAGGAAGAAGACTAGAAAGAATTTACTATGAAGTCCATGTGGGTGGTAAGCTGCCATGCAAGCGCAGCCACCATTGCAATTTGAAATACATTATCACAATTAATGCATTTTCAAATTTAAAAAAATCACATTAAATCAATTAATTACCCAGTGGCATTTTTAGAGCATTCGAAATACGAGTCCAATGAAGCACGGAGTCGCTGCGATGAAGTGTTCCCATAAAAAATAGCCCCCCACCTCAACTAAGACGTGAAAATTATGACATAGGCATAATATGGCGGTGTAACCAAATTTAATGTTAAAGGTTGGTGTAAAACTCAAAGGCTATTTAGTTTGAATCAAAGAATAAGATTCCATTAATTGGAAACAATTTTGGAATTATTATTCGAAAATGGGTGAATTCAGAGGGTTGAAAGGATGAACTTTGAATTGATATTTCTGAAGGTTCAAGGTCATTAACAATTTTTTCCTCGTAAACAAAAAAGTTTATGGGTCAAGGATATTTGCGTCATTTTTCCTCAAATTATTTTCGCGATTTCTCCAGTAAATGCACCAATTACTCACGCTTAGATTATGATGCATCAAAGTTGGCATCTATTAAAGAAAATCCACTGGTTTGAAGGAAACGGAATGGAAGGCATGAATTTTACTTTGTACGGACATCCAAAGGAAACTTTGATGAATGTCCAACCCAAGAATAAAGTCTTGTTAAAGCTCGTATAAGGACACTGAAAGATGTTAACGTGAACACCGAATAACGCATCGTAATCTCAAAATTAGCTCTGGTACCAAATTAACTCCGATGAGAGCAAGGAAGATTATGCCCTCACGCATGATCCTTTAACACATCTACGTACGCTATACAATGAAGCACACGTACGGCGTGGTATCACGTCCCAATATCTACGAAAAATAGTCACGATTTTTGCACCCATTGCGTTCACATAACTATCCTGTAGAGTGCTTTTTCTCAAAGGAAGGAGGAAATTGGAGGGAAGGGAAATAAAAAATTCTGGCGGACGATTGTGAGGAGGGAAGCGAGTTCGGATCCAAAAACCGAGATTGCGGTCACGCATGATCTACCCGACCACGGACATCGACGCCCCCGCGCCCCGCCCCAATGCCTACGCGCTCCCATCTTATTTATCGCTGATCTTTTGGGGGAAATGAAAAAGAAAAAGGGGGGTAGAGTGATGGTGGGAAGGGGTTGACACTTCTGTCCGACAATGTCTCCGCCATTACCCCGCTCGCTTTCATTTCCACCGCCGCTTCTCGGGACAACAAAAGAGAGGAAGGAGCGCGCATCCGAAAGAAAAAGAGATCCGTCTTCTCTCCACCCCCCTGACCGACCGGGAAACTTTCTTTTTCAATATCCAAACGATCCCATCGGTTACGCATTCCGTCAGTACCCGGTCCTTCCGTGGATCACTGGCGTGCCGGAGGGGGGCACGTTCCAGATCGGCAATCCTTTATCAACGAAGCGCGTCTGCTCTTTTATTTAATTTTTCAGGCCACGCTCGGGAAGCATCCATTCCGACGCTTCTTTCTCCGCCGATATATGCAAATGGACTGACTGATTGCGGGCGTCGTGCCACGATTTGGACGAGCGACGCCTCAAATCGCACATCGTTACCTGAAGGTTACGGAAGAGGTGTGCTTAGCGTGTTGAATGGGGAAATATCAATGATGCTTACTTCGAGATAACCTATGAGGAATCCACTTGGGTGGGGAAGAAATAGTGGGAAAGCATAAGTTTCATGAAGGATTTGGCATTTGTATAGCAAATTCATCACGCTAATCCATTTCGGTGTACACGATGCTATTTATACTTTTCTCAATTATACTTCCTCAATCGCTCGCTGCCATTTTTCTCACACCTTCACATCCTCATTCACCTCATTATTTTCAAACATACCCACTCGAGTCATGTAATTCCTTTTGTTCCTTAGCCCTCGTAACACCTCTTGTGTGTCTCTCACCAACCTCATTCATCCAAGATTCCCGCAGCCATAATCTGCCTCTCATCTAGAGATGGCAATTACTTTTTGTAATTTGTTCAATCGACAGAAATATTTATTTGAGCCGTTCTTCATTGCTGGTGAGGTGGCATACACCCAAGGATACAATCATTAATGATCTATATGTGTAACGATTAATGTAAATAATCAAGTTCCCTTGGCTAATTTGAAGAATAGGGACACTATGGGAAATTACCGAAATTATACGCCTTATTTTAACTCGAAACAGCATTATGTATGCTAGTTCAATTGCATCACGAAACCGTCAAATTTACTGCTTTACTCTAATTTAATGTAAAAAGTAATACTTTATTAACGAATAAGCACAAAGATGAATTACGCAGTTTATTACCGTAGTAATCATTCAGAAAACTGAACTTCCGAAGTTGAGAAAAAATCGCTTCGTAGTCGCTTATATTGGAGCTAGGAATTCCTTCTCCCTCCATGGGTAACTTTTATGAGCAGCAAGAAGATACTTATGTGACTGCGCAATTAAGAAAACCACCAATCAACTAATGCCTAGTGACCATCACTCTCCGCTAGATATCATTTTTCTTTGCCGTCCACCCCACCTCCATTTTTTTACGAGAGGCAAGCTTGCTCTTTACCAAAACTAATGATTTTCCTGTTTAGGCTCAATTTTGCCACAGCGTCCCCTGCACGCCCCCCTCACTAACCTTGTTTTTTTTAACCGTTCCCTCATCGTTAATTGCACTTCCCACGTCCAAGCTTCAATTCTATTCACCTCCATGCTCATCTCCCTTTTCCTCCACTCTTCCACTATATATTTTTTACTTACACCTATTATGCAGAATAGAAATCTTTTGGAAAGTACGTTTGAATGTTTTTTTATCATTTATCAGTCCATGGTCTAATGAGTTTTCTCCTAAAATTATGACAGCATCAATGAATGAGCAACTATTTTTTTTGATAATTTTAGATGAAATCATTTTGTAATGAAAATAATTTGTCCCTCTCACGTGTCTCATGAATAAAACTTTGCCAAAGACTGAATAAAGAATACTTAATTTGTTTTTATTTTATCTTTGAAATAATCACTTCATCAACCAAATGCATTGATAATTCATCTTATTATATTAATATTTATTTAGCAGAGTTAAAAGTTCATTTTGACGCAATAAAAACTTAAAAGTGTTCTCTCAATGTTCGAAAACCTAGTAAATAATTGCTATAATTACAAGATGTTGTTACCGAGATAGAATACCTCACTTCGTGAATGCCGTTGTCTCTTTGTTCTAATATTGAGGAGAAATTTAGATGGAGGAAAGGAGAAAGTGTTGAGTAATTGTCACCTCGGTGACCGACTGACTTGCCGCCGCCACTTAGGAGCACGGCATGCTGAAGATGGTTATATGTTGGAGAGACTTTTTTGCAAGAGGCCGCCATTTTGTTGACTCACGGGATTAGCTGCCTTTCTTCATAGGTGACGAATGTCGAAGGCCGTCGTGTTCTACCGACGTAAGTGACGTGTTGGGGAACAAACCATCGAGGGTGAGACTAACTTTCCCTTTCGTTTTCGCATCCACCCATTTGCATGCGCATTTCGCATCGAGCGGGTTGGAGATATTCTGTGAAATGTAAAGCGCTACACACTTTTAAAATAAATGTCCATGTACAATATGTATTATACATGCACAAAGTACAATGACTGTTAGGATGCATAACTGATTTTATTTTGAAGGGTAGCCATTAGAAAATTCAGAGCTATTTATAATAGTTGAGAATTAAGGGTTATGATATTAACATATTTCTCTGCATTTTCTGGCCAGCCTTGATACACATAGCAAATAGCAGAAAAGATAAATAGTATATAATATCTCTTGAAAAAAGAACAAACATGAATGGAACATTAATGGAAACACCCTTGGAGATGTCAAGACATATACCTGGGAGATTGTTAACGAGAGGACTTGAGTAGTGTAATTTTGGATTGTTAAGGTCTTATGGGAAATTCTGCGCTGATGCGAATTTTCCCGCTGCTTTTCTCCAGCTTCTGAAATAGTGATGTGAGAAAGTTCTAGGCAGGGAATAAAAATAAAGAAAAACTGAAAAATCTCTGCATAAAAAAACATGAAATCTCATTTTTCGATGCAGAGTAAGGGGATACTTTTCCTTAACTAGGACTGATGTAGTATCTCGTAGTTGAGCAATTTGGGGATCGGTTTTAGAACGTGGAAACTTATGCTTGCATGTTTTTTGGATTGATGTTATGAGTTTTTGGATGAATAGTTTGATACTAAATAATTTTACGAATAATTTAATATAGTAAGTAGATTTACATGCTTTTGGAAGATCGTACTCACCTGCAGAATTTGCACCGTCTTGTATTCTCGAATATCAGCCATATAGGAGACAGGCTGTAGGTTATAGATTTTCCAACCTGGATTCCGGTGAAATATAAGTTGATTTTACTAAGGTAAATTGATTAAAGGTGCTAATGGGGTTTTGGAGTGTGGTTGCGTTTGGAACATGATGTTGCTCAAGGTTTCTCCTGCGTCGCAGCAAGCGTATTCAAAGAAATCTACACTTCGCTCCTAATTACGCTCGCTGCAACGTGAGAGAAACGTTGAGCCAGTTAATGCTTCACATTCAGCCAGTTTCGAAAGCCATCATTAACTCGAAACGCAAATTCCTACGATCTAAGTGGTTTGATTGAATTCAACGAATGCAATTCGTTCTTAGATCATATATGAACGAAATATTCCAATGAATTATAACATATTTATAAAGAGGTTTGGCTGTCCAAAACCTGTAAACAAACCAATACATTTCAGTTCCTCGAAAATTGCAAATAAAAAAACCTAATCATTATACCTACTGACCTCCTTATTTATTATAGTCAACAATCTTTATGGCACTTACAATTTAGAAAATACTATAAAGCCACCTACATGGTAATTATATGGGTATTCATAACTTTCAATTCACTGATGTTTTGAAAAGTATTTATTTTATGGATTTCATCGAGGCCCATTACAGAATAGTTAGAATGACCCTCACGGTCCTCAGAAATATTTTGCAATAGATCATTCTGCAAGTATGTCTGCAGGTTCTGCGAGAAACCTGATACTCGCAATCCTCTTGCAAGCGGGCTGGTAACATAAAATATTAATGAGTTATAGCCTCTACTAACATGGGTTTTCATGCTCTTTTGTCCCATACTTCTTCATTTACCCTGGGGCAAAGAAGCTTCATGTGGCCAATATCTGAACTTTTTCCGCTGTCTTTAATAAAGAAATCTCGCTAAAAGTATTTAAACACATCTTAATAAATAATACTAGCGCTGGAATTGGTTTCCACTAATAACATAGATGTTACCTCTAACTCTTTATTTGTTCTGGACTCTGAAGAGACATATCACTCTCCACATCGCAGTACCATACGGTTAATATTGATAAGTGTTTTAATTAAATTTAATACTAAAAGTCCTATTGAAGCATCCTCATAATGACATTATGTTATGTAACGCCAAAGGACATCGACTAGTACTGAGAAAGTCCGAGATTAAATATTTCATCGCTGGGTTTCTCAAGAAAGAGAATAGACTGATTCGAGGGTTGAAGATGAGAGTGGATTCTCCTTAGAATTTCAAAGTACCCTGTATACTCCGTCCCTCGTGCCGACGGTGTTTAATTTGTAATATAAAACAACTATATTGATTAGAATAGTAATTGCTTGAATTCACATTAGTATCCTTTACTAAATGTATGTTATAATAGGAAAGCCTTGTAAGATAAAAGACGGAATATAGTTGGCAGAGTTCCTAGACTACCTAATGTATTTCTGAAAAGGTATCCAGTTTTTTCACTACTCATCCACGCACACTTTCTATTATTAGTTAATTTCTACGCTATGCTCCTCGCATATAGATTATGAAATGAAGCATCAAATTCTTTGATTATCATTCATTAATCATCCCCTTCCGATGAATTCAGAGTCCAATCATCGTAAATACGGACAGATTGAGAATGAAGTAAAAATGTAGATAATCTAAACGGTCCTTTAGGATGCAAAGACAAGCTCAAAGGTGAGAGTGGTCTAGACCCGCAAACGGGGTGCAAATGAAGTAGTGAATAGAAAGATGAAGTAAAAAACACTTGTTGAACGCTTTCCATCCTTTTATCTGGCAGGTTTTCAGCTAAGCAGTTCAATATAATGAACCCCCCGAGCTCCATTTACTGAATTTTATTTTCCCTGTGAAAACATAAAAGTGCCTGGAAGTGACGGAATACAAAATATCTAAAGTGAAAGCTGAATAATATCGACAAACTGAGAGAGTTACTGTGTGATCAAGAAATGACTCTTAGTCAAACATGCCAGGTTTCCGTCTTTAGGCTTCCGAGATAATGGACGGAAAAAAATCACTAGGAAACGCCTGCAAGTAGGCAAATCTTCGAGCATGCTCTCACGTGTTCATATTTATGCATGAATTCACTCTAGGCAAAGTCGCATTCTTCTTCAAATTGTAATCAAATTCTTAATCAAGGTTAAGGTAAGAAGAATGGTGGAAATTGAAATTAGAAGTTCTTTACGTTTCACGAAATGGGTCTTTTATTTTAACGAAAATTTTACGCAGTTCACAACCATAGTTGTAAATGATTGAGCTTAATGAACTTACCACGTCCATTGCTCCGGGTTCTACCAGCGAGCGTAGTTAACATTTAAATAAACTCTAGTAAGGTGATGGATGAGTTGATCATGAATAGTAAAATAACGAAACACCCAAATGTTTAGGAAATCATTACCATTCTACATTACATGTGTATTTAACGTTCATTATCTCAGTAGCGAAATGGAACTGAACATGCGTATAAAAGCTAGCATATTCATCTTGTAACCTGAAATTCACACACAAATTTTTCGAAATTATTTAATGAAAACCTTCATAATAACGTGGTAAAAAATTGGATTCGTTGACGCACAATACCTACTATTAATATAACCTCTACTTTTCTTCATGTTTTTTTGCTTTAATTACAATACATGTGATTGATTTAAAACTTTAACATTTTTCATCTTTACATATTTTTTCCTACTATGAAACAATCACTATGCCTTTCTGCATTTGTTAATCGGTTGAGGGTACTTTATTGCATATCTTTCCATTTCATGAAAATGGAATTTTCCGTGATTAGATCTACACCTACGCACTTTTCCCCATGAGTCGTCCGGGCGTTAAAATTATTTTTGGCGTGCATCGACTACCGGAATTCTTCGACACACCACGTCCCTTGTCCACTCGGTACCCTCATGCAACTCAAAG
The DNA here is from genome assembly GCA_002093875.1 of Calopteryx splendens. Taxonomy (NCBI): domain Eukaryota; kingdom Metazoa; phylum Arthropoda; class Insecta; order Odonata; family Calopterygidae; genus Calopteryx; species Calopteryx splendens. The sequence continues at coordinate 105,993 of LYUA01000800.1, forward strand.
CTGCTGGCATACTGACCCTCTTTCTTTCCCCTCCCTGGTATTTCACATGTTTGGACGGATGGCGAAGAAGAAATGCCCACACTCGTCACTTGAAAGAGGTAAAAAAAAACAGCGAGCAAACAAGGGAAAAGGAACGAACGTCAACTTCTGTGCTCGAGGGAGCCGAGAAGCACTATGTTGTGGGCGGAGGGGAACGGGCATTATCTTTTTTTTTCACACTTTTCGTCTCGAATCGGGAGGAGAATCGCTCGATTGGCGGTGACGGGGAATCCCCACCCCGGTTTGGGGACCGACGTGGGAGGAGGGTGGGAAGTGGGGCGCGGAGAAGGGAAAAAGTGTGAGGGGAGGGGGCCTTGGAATGTTAAGGTGGGAGGCGATGGGAAGGTCTCGTTCTGCACGGCCGTTGACAATAGGCACAAAGAATCGGGGCACGCGTTAATCCAGCCATGTTCCTACTATCGCGTTAGCAAATCTTCAGATTCCATATATTAAAAATTTCGATGACAAAGCGATAATTGGCTCGAGTCTTTGCGACACGGCACAATGAAGTGTTGTGCGCGAACATTGCACAGAAAACACATGCTAAGCATTGAAAAATTTGGATAAAGGCTCTAATAATAAACACAGCATTGGCTCCATGTAGCCACTTAAAAATAAGAAACTCTTGAGAAAGGGTAAGATATAATTTTCCAGGAGAAATTTCATCTCAATATTTCAGTTTTAATCTTATATTTTAAATTTTTAATAAGAAAATGAAGATATTTTTAGTCATGGTAGGAGTTAATTGTATGCTGATCTTCAATTTCTTAAACGATCAATAGCAAGAGACCAGAATTCAATTTTGTCTTACTTCCATTGCTAGTTGGGTTTCGTGATGATTTTTTATTTAAATCTAAAAAAATAAGGAGAAAAATCGTTACTCAATATTAAAGTTCTTTCCTTTTTTACCCACCCATGATTCAGTAGCTTATTGATAGTATTCTAAATTTAATTTTATAGTGTTTCAAAATTCCTTCTTAGTTCCTCGTTATAATTCAATATTTTTCCAAAAAATTCTGTTTAATTTTTCAATGTTTTCCAATGAGTAAATGGGCCATGAGTAATCGGGAAACCAGGAGCATCAGATGAAAAACAAGTTAACACCGTTTTTAAACGAAGTTAAATTTAAACAAAATGGTATCACTCATCAGACAATTATCATTATGTATAGAGAAATTAAATTTTATATGGTGATAGAGACATAGTTTTCGAGAACCTATGCCTGCCAACTTTAGTATGGTAACGGTTTTCTGATACTAAATAATCTTTTCACGAAAAACGCGAAATCTACCATCGACGTGCCAATCTTCCTGAAACGAGAACGTGCCAACCGGACTCCAAGATCCCTTACTTCGTGGTGCACCTATTTGGGGCGGGAGTATCCTCACCCACAGGGAAAGTGACGGCAAACCACCGTGAGGGAACGATCGGGGGAAGACTGGGCGGGAGATTTTGGAGAGTGGCCCGGTTGCGGAGGGCAAAAGGCTCTACAAGAGTTATTGTGCGAGCATACCTTGACAAATGAGCCTGCTATAAATCAAATCTGGGTCAACATAATGCGTCTTTCATGCGATCAACATTAAAGATAAACTACGACTTGAAGTCATCATTCTCCAGCGAGACGGGAAAGATTTTCCACGATTAGACTATTCACACGAGAAGATTGATCATTTTTTTTAAGTAAAAGGTATCCATTTTTCTGAACAACCGCGAGAAAACTCAAGTGACAGAGACGTCTTTCAGACAAAGGACGAATTCAGCGGGGAGTGCCGTACGGTATCTGGTCTTTTTAATAAAGTTCACAAATTCAGGTCTGATGTGGTGGAAGGAATACATACTGATAAATAAAAGCACTCTTCCACAAAAAGAATTTAATGCGTACGACGGGCGTTTCGGCTTACCTAGCCATCAACTGGTACAAGACCTGGTGACCCAAGGCATGGTCTTGTACCAGTTGATGGATAGGTAAGCCGAAACGCGCGTCGTACGCATTAAATTCTTTATGTGGAAAAGTGCTTT
>LYUA01000800.1:108070-119746 GCA_002093875.1 Calopteryx splendens
CCGAAACGCGCGTCGTACGCATTAAATTCTTTATGTGGAAAAGTGCTTTTATTTATCAATCTGGTCTTTTATTGTTCACATTTTCCTGCTCCGTAAAAACGTTACCCACCGTGCACATTATTTTATCATCCTCCAGCACGAGAGAAGTGAAATCTACCAACGACGTGCCAATCTTTCTGAAACGAGAAATTTCCAGCTGGACTCGTGGATCCTTAGTTTAGTGTTTATTTCACTTGACACTAGGGCCCATTTTACTTGATTAAAACGAGCCTTTTCCATTTTCATTACACATTCTATAATTTACTCTACTAAGTTTCATGGTGAATTAATATTCGAAATAAAACACTAAGGAAAGACATTCACACCATTAAGACATTTTATCTATTATCACTTCCCTCTTCGATCCCTGGTATCTACAATATACTTCCCTCTTCTTTGATTGGCAGTCTACCTACCATTATTTCATTATCCCTATCTATATCTCTCCAAATCATCGTGAAGGTCGATGCCTCTCGTGTACAATGCTTCACTCACCATTGTTCTATCTTCATCTGCCCATTTCAGCACTCCATTTGTTTTCCTCTTTCTTCCGCATTATTCCTAACAATCTCCTCCACTTTCAACCTCGAAGGCTCACAATCATCTTTAATTCCTCCGGTCTTAGTCACTGAGCTGTGAACTTTATATTATTATTCTGATATGGTATGTGATAATATTAACAATTTTTAACTCCTTTCTTCGTAGATTTCCTGCCCCTGCTAACGTAGTTCAATCTCAAATTACCTTACGTGTTTTTTCAGCCTCCACATTCGTAGTTGCTCTAATGTGAAAACCTTCTCTTTCTACTCTAAAAAAAAGTCGTAATGACCTTCTGTTTATTGTCAACCTATTTTTAACGTACGCTTCTACCATGCATATGTATTGGAGCGATAATCCTTTATCACTAAAAGTGGACGTTAAAACGTAATATGAAATGGGATATGAAATAATGGAAACTAGTTCAAATTAAGAAGCCAAAAGTTTCGTGACGGAAACATAATGGAAGATCGCAGAGGAAGCTTTAAACAATACCATAAATGGCATAAAGGACTTGAGGACAGACATTAGTGTGTGGACAGTCACGATTCCTCAATCGCCTGTACAAATAAATGAATGTAACACCATCGCTTTTCTTCCTGAGACCACCTTTCTCGTGGTCAGCGGCAAACGAGGATTACGGCCCAAGACCATCGTAGGCAAGCCATGTGTTGCGATCGTATCGCGCTCAACCGGCTATAAAACTCGACAGGGTTGCGTTAAAGATCCAATTTATTTGGTACGATATCTCACTGTCATGGTTCGACTGTAACTGGAAATCACGATTTTACCAGAGCGCTGTGTTTATGTCAGACAGAGCATTTGATTTGTTTCGGTGCAGTAACGAATCTACCATGATACTCATTAGTAAGAGTAACTGAGTAGACGGGAGCTCTGCACTTCTTTCATGACCGTGAGAAAACGGACAATTGATTCGTTGGAGAGCGCAAGGTGATAGAAGACACAAAGGCTGAAAAAGAGAATAAAACCGGGCTGGATGACGACGAGGAAACGTTCTCAATTGTTAATTCAGAGATCAAAAAGACTAATTATTGGATGTTATCGAATTATTGTTGAATAAATAAATAAAAAGGGATAATGTAGAGACAAAGCTGTGTCAACTGAGATACAAACGAGAGCCAATGGTGTAAGGAATGTGGTGTTTGATCTTGAATGTCATAATTCATTATACATATTATCGTACTGCATAAAAACGTATATGTAATTAAAATTCCGATTCAATATGGCAAGATAATACAAAAAATGTTTTATTGATGATTTGGAGAGAAAAATAAAAATGCTTATCTTCTGATGGATTAGTGACTACTTTCATCGATTGGACAAACTAATAGAAAAAAGAGTATCCTGAGCTGAAATTTAAGCTAAAAGAGAATATGACAAAATTCTTACCTATAGCAACGTTGAAGTTTATAAGAAATACTAGAGATTAACAAAATAAATGAATACTTTCAACAATTTATAGTCGTTTTCAAAGCCCTTGGAAGGAAGAAAATCTTACAGGTGATGCCTGATACTACCCTTTGTAAAAGAATTTAAGTAAACTAAGTATGAATTACATTTTGAGCAATTTTTTTGAAAAAATAAAGCAAAATTCTCAACACAAATTGAATCCTCCTCGATGCAACTTTCTGCTTCCTACGTTATTGGAGTATGTTGGGAAGTCCAAATCATCGTCCTGTAGCATAGTATGAAGTAACGAATTCATGATTCTATTATGGATAGGAAAGTAGTGGCTAAAAATTAAAATTGTGTGTATAATTATGGCTAAAAATAAAAGGTTTAAAGCACACTGTACACGCCTCGTTAATGTGTTTAAGCTTAATATATTTAAGCTTAATGTAGACAAATATTTGTTTTTCTTCGGTCATGAAACAATTCTACGAAGAAATAAATTCCAAAGATTCGGGTGATAATGAGTGATATTTCAAAATTTTAAATAGGAATTGAAAAATGTTATTCCTATTAAAAATTCTTTTACGGTTTGTCTAAATTATTATAGCTTTTTATTTTCGTTAAATAAGGAAAACTAAAAATTACATAGTAACATTTCAAGTTCCTTTTTATGAAGCTGAAATGGGGTATACAACATATCTTCTTCAGTGAATAACTTTCCACAGTTAATGGTTTTAACTTTTTTTAACTTTTAATTAGGCAGTATGAATTCCTCAACGCCTTAAAGTGTGAAATCATTTATTAAATACCTAGTTATTAACCCATAGAGATCTAGAGTTAAAGGAGATGTTCAAAACTATTTTTGTTAGTCAAAAGGTGTGGGAACGGGAGAAAACCATTGTGACTGTAGGATGAAAGGGAGATAGCATTCTTAGATCAGGGATGAGATAGTTAAATCGTGACTCATGAATTGGGTTCCGTCTGGGATTTAGAGAGTAAGAGAGAGGGCGGCTTGGGCGGGGTTGAAAGTCTAGCTTGGTCACCAGTCAAGTTGCATTGAAGAGATGCGAATCTAATACGGACGTCGAAATACATTTCAGGTGCTTCAATGCTCTCTCCCTCAATTAATTAATTGAGAACCTACATGCCTAAATGGCACGGATAATATGAAATGGTGTTGTGCGTGTGAAGCTATTTCACGCCCGTGGAGACCACTTTTTGCAGACAAAAACGACTCATCCACAGACAAGAAGTTAAATACTTCTTAGGCATAAGAACTAGCTTTTATGGTTCGAATTTTAGATTGATTTTTTAATTTTTTTAATTTTTAAATGCTATAGTGCTTTTTCGGCATGGATTGGTTGCTTTGGGCAATGCTGATAAGAGTTCGGGGGCGTGGCAGTCTAGTGGTTTGAGCAATGGACTGCTGACCGGAGTGCCGGGGTTCGATTCCCCGGTGATGCCTCTTACCACCCTCAGCTTCACCCCAGCTGTGTTCTATTTTTCGGGTACCAGGTCATCCTGGGAAGTCACAGGCGTTGCAGGGAAAGGAACTGGCCACCCTACCCTGATGTGTGAGTATCAACGCCGTATAAGGCTTAGTACTGGGTGAGATCTATCATCACCTACCAAACCCACCTTCGGGTTGATTACTGTGATTTTTTTTATAAGAGCTCAAAGTGGTTTTTAAGATTTTAAGATTTTATCTTTACATAGGTTATTTGAAATGCTAGCTGTACTAGTTTAGGGAAAAGTATGTTTGTGTTAGGAACAAAATGTTTATTATTCTTGATGAATGGTACAAATATCCCCGTAATTAAAAATTTGGATTCTAGACTAAATTGCGGATTTTAACTTTCCTGGAGACAAAAAAATACTATCAATACATAGAGGACTAGTAAATATTGTGGGATTTGTTTTTTAGAAAAACTGAAAGCCTTTAATATTCACCGCAAACGGCTATAAAACCTAGCATTTGAACATAACGAGAAATTGGTTTTTGGATGAATTGGAAACTGACTTATTGGACTATTCCTGATATCCTTGCATGAAGATCATTTTTTTTCAATTCAATTTTTTAAGTCGCTCATTCATACTTTTGTGATATTTGTTTTATAGGAAGAGTAATCCCATTAATTGATGCTATGATTATTATTATTATCGTAAACCAATGACTGATTCCAGAAAGAACACTGATGGACGCTAAAGTGAGCTAGGGTAATTAGTACCAATAAACTACTTCGTTTTGGCTAGTGCATGGAAACAAAAACCCGAAAAACACCTTTATTTGTGGTGATTCGCCCACGATCTATGCTCCAGACGGTAGCATTTGGGGAAAACAATGATATTTACTTTGAATTCTTGGCCTCGCGCACCAGAACGCGGAAATACCGTGGAGTTGGGGGTAATGTTTCGCATTTTACGTTTTTTTTCCAGTGATGAGGAGATTGTGACTTGCCAAAGTGTGAATTTCATCGGGTAATACTATGCAACATTATGGACAGGTTTCCTTTGATTGAGGAAAGTTCGCTGTTTTGGGGAAAGACGGAATGATGTGTCCGCGGTAAGGAAGTCAGCAATTGTACGATCACGTTCGGCGACCTATATCACTATCTAGATAGCAGCGTCGGTTGCTTTATGCCGACCTCCTTAGCTGTACCTATGTAAAGAGTAAAACAGAACCCGTAACGTACCAGGGAATAAAGTTATTTCATCAGTGTAGAAGTTAAAATCAAGCTTAATTGAGGCAATCAGAGAGACTTTCTGAAGCTTCGTTGCGCCTATAGAGCTAACTCTATGGGCACACTTAGCTTTATGGTTGTGCCCAATACCATTGTGTGTTTCGCCATTGCACTTCGATTGAAATTCCTTCAAATAATAAAGGCTGACGAGATGTTCAAGATTTTCCCCGTGTCGGATTTTGTGTCGGACTTGGTGCGGGTACATTTCTATTGAAATAAGAGAAACAGTCGCATGCTCTAATTTCTGGATATTAATTTTATTAGCAAAACTTAACACTTCATTTTCAGGTTCTTAATTAATTTATACTACGCATCATAAAACGTACCTGAATGTTATGCACTAGATGATAACTCTGTACAGTGCATAAGGATGATGCGTTACAAGTATAAAGCGTCCTCGAAATTCTTCAGAAAATGAAAATTATACGCATTGTGAACTTAAAAATTAACCAAATTAAAATAAAATTCAGCCAGGTCCATCGACTGACTACGATCTTCGCGTTTTTTTTGGGAAAAAGTATTACTGGGAGCGCCTAAATTACAGCTCTGAACATTATGCTAGTGATGAGAAAACCGAGGATAGATAGGATAACATGATAAAAATAAGGTAGTTTCGCAAAACGCCAGTGTTGACATCGTCGGTCAAAAAGAATGAATGCTCTACCAGTAGTACAAGTTCATGTTATCTCCTTCCTATTCTCTTTGTTCCACTGATATCACCATGGGATATGGAAATGTAATTCAAGGCACGCACTCTGCCAGACTTCTGAGACACTCATGCTGAGGCAATGCCCCACAAATAAATCATAAGACTGCAAGTCTAGAGTGGAGAAACTTTACTCGGTCCAAATCCTAAATCTTGAAATCTTCACTTATACCTTAGGGGGATGGGTGAAATTAGAACCATGAATTAAAATTGAACAATTAATTTTTATCATGTATTGATGAATGACCAGCGGAAATGGAATAAAATAATTATATAACCTCACGGATGGGAAGTAACATCAAGCTGGGGATTATCAGAATTAGATCACGTTTTATGATTAGATTACCCCTGTACCTTTTAACTTTGGAGAAATATTGTGCCAATTATTGCTGTACACGAACAGCTTTACTTGGTACGTTGGTGAACAGTTATCCTTGATCGTAGATAGGCGATGAATGTGGTAGAAAGCAAAGAAAAATTGTTTAGGAGCATATTTAGAAATGCCGCTTCAGATAACAGTCAGGGTACACTCACTAATAATTAATCGCTTTCAAACTTATTTCACGGCTTTAAAATGATTATCTGGTTGGTAATTTAATAATTCGTCTTTATTGGTGCCGATTTAGTGATATTTGATATACAGTCCTAACGTATATGGTTTTTTGTTAGATATTAGCCTTTGGTTGGACGTTTCTGGTTGCCCGGGTGACCCTGGAATTCTAAGGAGCCACTAATGGCCCGGCAACAGGTTTCCCAAACAACCCGAGTTTTCACAAACATTCATCCCCGACTAGAACCTGTGATCTTTGGATTTGCTGCCAGTCACTTGATAAACCCGTCCAGCTTTATGAGTTATGATGGTTCTTTGAAACCTACATTCACCACATTAAATTAAATTTCGAATATAAATAGAAAAGATGCTTCGTGCATTAAAACGGCATCAAATGAAAACTTTCTGTGAAGAAGAATCTATTAAAATGTGTGTAAAAATATAAGCAGTCGTTCAAAGTGGTGGCAAGAAGTGCGATTAATAAACGGAGATGACTCGCGAGGGTATTGACAACGTTTTATTTCTTGACTATCTTCCTTTTGACTTTCACTCCAATGCAATGTCATAATAACATCGGCGCAATTTAAAGAAACCGATGGGATTCGATTGGTCGATTCCACTCCGCTGGGCGACTCTCGAGGCGAGTACTCCGTGCGAAGCGGAAGCCAAGGATAGTAGCGAAAGTGGAGAATTAGCTGCAGACCCAATCGAGTGCGAAATGTCAATTACCGAGAGGGCTTTGGGCTAAAAAATGCCCAGGCCATTAAAGTCGATGGTTTAAAGCGCGCTCCCATGCTCTCCCAATCGATCAATCACAAAGCGGCCGGGTGAGGGAGAGATGCCTGAGATACCGGAGGAGGTGGCGGTGGGATTACTTACGGAGGGGGCCGCGTTCCATCCAGGGTCAGTCTCGCTCCTTCTCCGATTCCACCACTCCACGCGATTTTGTCAACCTTTGACCCCTCTCTTACTCCCGAAAGATCTCTATTTATATGAGCCCTGTATTTATATTCGTCGACGTCGTCAATGTCCAATGGACGTGTTTCCACGGAAATTTTCGCCATGGATATTATCCATGGCACTTTCAAGGAGTGTAACGTGAAGAAAACGCCTCTAGTCTTGGAGGAACCTAAAAATGAGAGAACCGCATAAAGAAATGAGATACCCACTCTCCCATTTAAATCTTCATCTGTTAATTGCATCCGTCGCAACTTTGTGGAAATATCTAATGATGGAACAATAACAGTTACTTGGTTATTTCACAAACAAAAAATGTCTATTACATAAGACTTAGGCTTCGCTGTTTAACTACATCAGGTAGTAGTATTAGGTACATACCCGATAATGCTGCTAGGAGGCAAACCTAGGAAGAGCGCATTGAAAACAAATGTGTGGAAAATACCAAAGCAACTGTCGTTAATCCGTCCACCTCATTGCTATTGAGATATAAATCACCTTTTAACTATCTAAAATAATTTTGAATTCATTAATTGTGTGATTTCTCCACAGTGTTAATCTGGAAGCATTGACGCATATCCTGACTCTTACATTGGCAACTCGGGAAGGATACTTAATATCAGGGTATCGCTAGGTTCATTAGCGAATATTATGGAAATTGCTGGTTGAATGGTTCCCTTAAATACACACTGTGCATTTAAGAGAACCATTCAACGCATTACTTTAGATCGAAGATTTCACTAGTCCTTTATTGCGGTTTCACTTAAGGTTCCTCTTCATCTAATCCTCCATTTTTTTGTAATTGCTACCTGAAGCAAATCGTGATTGTTACTGCTGAGCGAATAAAAAGCAAAATTATCAATTTATTTGGCTCACAAAAACTTAGGTATACATTATTCCCGAGAATTTTTAACGTTAAACTAAAAATCAATATTCCCTTCACCTTTAGAGTGTTTGTTAAATCATAATCAGAGCATCATAGTTGATTATAATTCCACTTCAAGGAGACCCACGATGTATATAATCATTCATTGTTCGGAAAGGACTACAGGGTTTGGGATGAGATATACTAAGCCAGTAATGAAAAACGTCAAACAAATTATAAGATTGATGTATTTTGATTGTGAAAACATTTCAGTAGTGTTCAGTTCAGTTCAAAAACGTGGAATAAGAGAGTGAATTCCTTGCATCAGATAGATTTGACTCGGCAATTTTCATCGAAGATCATACCTGCTGGATACCTTAAAGTACTGCGTGTCAAATTTTGACAGAAGATTTGGGAAAACGGAAGGTTCGCAAAATCTATCAGGTGGTCAGTCACGCCAGAGTGGAGAATTTTAAAGACATGTTATGGGCGGCTCAAAATGATCCGGATTTTGTAAAAATTTCTGTTGTTGGTGACGAGACGCGGTGTTTTGATTATGATCCACTCACAAAGTGGCTGAGTGCAGCATGGTTGGGATAAAATGAAGCAAAATCGAAGAAAGTGCCCCTGCAAAAGAGCAGCAATGGGAAGGCATTATTACTATTAGTTTTATTACATTTCGAATATATCAACCACAAGAAATTTGTGGGAGGGGAGTTTTCGAGTTTGACCTGAACGTTGAGAGCAAACGTGTTGGTGGATTCTGAACGACAATGCACCAGCCCACAAATCGAAGTTCATAAGCGAATTTATGGCCGGAAAAGGCATAACAGTGCTTCGTCATCCTCCTCCGAAGACACCATATTTGGTGGACGTGGCTTCTGGTTATTTTCATAACTTAAGTTGGTAGTGAAAGGACGCCGTCGGAGTAGCGTGTAGGACGTTCAAAGGGGAATCTACGGTGGTTTTAAAGGCGATCCAGAAAAAGGAGTAACGTGACTGTTTTTAAAAATAATTAAATCGTTTACAACTATATATTCATTCAAAGGGGGAGTATTTTCAGTAAAAATGTGAAAAACGAAAATAACTTGCGTCATTTCCTTTTTATAGCACCAGTCGCAATAGAATCTGGACACACTGTGCATTTTAGAGAGCCGCACAACGTATCGCTTCAGATCGAAGATTTCACTAATTCTATATTGCGGCTTCACTTAAGGTTCCTCGTCATCTAATCCTCCATTTTTTTGTAATTGCTACTTTAAACGACTAAATTCTTCTTCAAAACGCTCTCCAAATATGTGTAATCGTCTACCTGCCCTTATTTGTGTCTTCCTGCTCTTATATATACATTCCTGCTTTATCAATCTTCCTAATCCTTGAGAATCTCAGAAATGCCTTAATTTTGTTATGACAGAATTTTGAGTGATAAAGGGATTGCAGTCATCCAATGACTTCAATCTAATTCAAATCGTCGGAGATGCCTTTGAACGACTCTATCCAAAAATACCCTTGCGGTGCGATTTTCTGCTCATTAGAACTTCGTGGGAAATCGATTGGTAGGTCAGGGAAAGGAACTGTCCCCCTCACATTCAATATGTGTATTTAACACGCCTTGGCTCGGAGTGACCTCTATCATCAACTATTAAACCAACCTCTGGGATAAATCTTTGGTGGGTACAATAGAATTCAACAAGAAAGCTGAGAATTACCATTGAAAAATTGATGGAGGGATACGGTAAATACAACATGTACAGAGGGTCAAAGAAATAATATCACCTATAGGCCTATCTGTAAAAGATATAGTCAACAATTTGGTTATGGGTTTTCGGAGCTTTTTCGCTTGGTTGTTTAATTTCCTGGACTGCTCTGATGTCCTAGTTTAAGATGAGAATTGTGGTTCATGGGTTTTATACTAAAAAAGTGAATAAACGACAAGGTTTTTGAAAACCTTATCAGGTTTAGGGCCACAGACTGAAATGTAAAACAGCATTTAAGCTAGCGAGTTCGACGAGTTAAAAAAAATCTGGATTGAAAAGAATAACGGTCATGCCACGGATACGTGTTTTCCAGAAACATGGGGTTTCACACCTCAACTCGGTTTATCCCCCGTTTTATATTAGTTTCGTTTTTTACGTTGCAAAGTGGATAATTAAGAACGTCCATTAGTGAAAAATAGAAGACTGGCCGATGATACAAGTAGGTTATCAGCTTCACACATTAAATCCATTTCAAGCTTTAAGTGACTTTCACCGCTCTGATTCTCATTTGTATTTCGGATTGAAAATGTTACTCGTGAATTAAATGTGGACGACTCTACAACTCACTATTGCCATCAGATGTGGACGCGCGAGCTTCCAACCATTTTGATTACCGACGCTTAAAAACGCAATTGGACGAGAATTATGCGACGGTGTTAAATATTACGCACGGCTCTCGCAACCGATAGGTCATCTCCTCGAGCCCCAGAGTCCCTTTCTTCCGACGCGCTCCCATCCTTCGACAATCGGTACTCACGTGACCACCTTGACGCGAGGGAGACGAAGAAGGAGAGGGAGCAGACGATTAAGCGAGGGAGAACTGAAAGGCAGGCTAGTGAACCGACCGAGTCCGTGTCCATACTATAGCATTGCAAAACGCACCATCACCGAGTTACGAGTCACTTTCCTCGCCGTTAAGTCGGTCGACCTCGGTGTTACGAGTTCTTCAATTTTTTTTCTTTTCGGAACAAAAAGAAATCCGAAGGAGGGGAAAAAAAGCGAGGGAGGAAGGCAAAAAAAAATATGAGAACGAAAGAGCAGATCCCGCGGTCATAAAGGGAATGACGGCGGCGGCCGCGAGAAAGTGAAAGGTTTCTTTCTCCATCGACCGTTCCCGACTGTTCTGCTCCACACGCCCCTCTGTGCCACCGCCGCCGCTGCGGGAGATCCTTTAATTGACATTCTGACTGCGCGCATCCAAGTGAGCTCATCACGTGGGTTCACAGGGTGCGGATCTTATATAGATTTCCTCGTGTGTCTGTGAGAGTGTGCGTTCATTTCGTAACGTATTCCGTCCTCCAAAAGGGGGCGTGGCCCTGTGTGCGAACCTATTTCACCGTCTTATAAAGATAAATTCGAGGCATGTCTGGAAGATATCGAATGAACTCCCATGTATGTAGGAGTACGGGTCATTTTTCCCATGGAAGTGAAGCGGGAAGGAGTAAGAGTCGAACCAGTCGTGGTATCCAAACTCAACCGTTAAATCCCTTAGCATTTTACGGCGTGGTAGCCAAGTGAGTAGAATTTTGGACTACTGACCGGAGGGTTTCTGTTTCAGATTCTGGGTTGTGCCTTTGAGTTCACGCCATCTAAAATAAAAACAGTGGGATTTTATGGTCACTGGAACCTCACGGGAAGCCAAATGCTGGAATGGGAAGGAACTGCCCTCCTTATTACCCCCAATGCGTTAATTTCATATACCTCACGGCTTACTTCGGGATGAGCCCCACCGCTCAGGTATCAAAACCCACCTCAGGTTTGNNNNACTTCGGGATGAGCCCCACCGCTCAGGTATCAAAACCCACCTCAGGTTTGGTTTCTGTGTTAATGACGATTTCAACACTCGCATTCCTCCTCCCTTCAAACCTTCTCTTTGGCATCCTAATTATTCACTGACAATACTTTTCTAGGCTTTAGGTTTACTTACATTTATATTCCTCAAAAATTGAAAAAAGATTGACAATTGTGCGAGTTTTGTGCCTTGATATAAGGATGAATAAAAACAGAAATACCGCTTTTATGATTTACCAGCGGGAAAACATATAACTAGCTGAGAGACATTTATACTGACCATCAATATCGGCAATATTGTTTTGAGAAGAGCCTCTAGT
>LYUA01000800.1:129378-141119 GCA_002093875.1 Calopteryx splendens
CCTAAGTGGTTGGTGCAAGTCGTAGATGGTATACTTCAAAAGTATTTTGCTAATTATTCTCTCATTTTTAAAGATATCTTTAAAACTGAATCCAACTTATTCCTAATTTCAGCTCTAAAATAATACGGTCGGTGTTGCCAAAAGCTTTCCGATTTCCGGTATGCCATAGCCGAGGTCATTTGGAGTCGTAACACCTTAAGAACAACAAAACCTTCACGTGGCGACATCGCTACTTGCTCCTGCTGAGCAGGATCTGGACCCGCAACCTTTGACTTGTCCAACCAGTTTACTTTTTACTCACCCGACACGCAAGGCCGAATTTTATTTTTCTGTTCGTAGCGTGGGGTGCGTTGGAAGAGGATGCGCGCAATGCACAGGTATTTTCTCGAGTCAAATGGAAAACTCACGCTTCAATTCCCTTCTCCCGCCAGGGCAAGCACATCGGCTACCGTTACAATCCGAATCTATTGTTGTGGACCTTTTCCTTTCACATTGAATCGAATAGCTGCAGCCGCGGAAAAATGAATCTCTCCCCTGCTGCCGAGGCGGCGTGTTCTCAAGGGAGCCGGATTCTGTGGGGGCTGGGGGAATGAGCGAAGGGCGCATCGCCCGCATTTTCGCAGTCGGGAGTAGAAGAGGCGAGCAGCGATGCGCTTCCTTGGCTCTTGCTGCCCCCAACTTGGGACCAATTTCAGATTTGAACCGAGAAGAAGACATGGGCAGCCATCCCACTACACTCGAAGGGACTGTCGATTGCGGAAGGAGCTTGAGAGGCTTGAGCTACCAATCCAGCGAGTTAATAGCTAGATCTAAGAGACCCGGAACCTATTTACGATGACTAAAAGTAACCTTGGGAACGGGGTAAATTTCTAATGATCCGTGGTTTTTAATTGTGACCATGTGTTTGTTTGATTCCTCAAAATTATGCTAAAAATGACTTGATGCCTCAACAGGAATTATGTAATTTTAATTTAACCTTATTCCTGAATTCCTTAAAAAAGTGATAACACTAATTTATTTCGAAGCGGTCATAGCGGAAAGGACACAGGGTCTTTGGTGTATATTTTATACTGATTGTGAGATCCAAAATATATTCCTTACACTGGATTCCCTTGGTTAATGGAGATCTGGTAAAATCATTTCAAGGAAACGCTATTTTTCAAAAGTCCTTCTGAATAATTTTTGCCTGACTGCCCTTCTGAATAATTTTTGTATCACTGGAGCTTAAAACTTACCAGAGTGAAGCATTATTAGCAAAATATCACTGAAATTCACGGTGTTTCATCTGATTTTAATACCTTCATTCATTCATCATTATTCATCTGTATTTCAATCCTAAGATTCGTTTACTGCAGCCCTCCATTTTAATACCATATAGAATAGGAATACAGCAATTATGGTACTATTTGAAATTTAGGGAATGGGATTTGAATAGAGCTTTAAAATAGTGAAGGACAGAAAGAATGTAGAAAGTTGAATATAATGTTACATAAGGGCACGAAAGAATTAAGAAAGAAAGATAAAAATATCATCTTTAACATGCCAAGGAAGAAGTTGTTCCTGTCAAAAACGTGACGTTAAATTTAGTAAAGAAGGATCTGATGCTTTCCTGGCGTATCTTACTGGTGAATTCTTCTCGGGTTCTCCACCTGGTGAAGTTCTCCATGGCTGCAGACGTTTCGATGTTCCACTCGAGCATCGCCCTCAGGGCTGTGTCACTCTATCACTCAGATATCACTCAGCACTGAGGACGATGTTCGAGTGGAACATCGAAACGTCGGCAGTCTTGGAGAACATCACCCGGTGGAGAACCCGAGAAGAATTCACCAGTTAAATTTAGTACCTCGCCATTTAGGTGTGTGATTTATCTCCAACCATTTCGGAAACGCATAACATTTCTATTTTATATATTATATAAAAGAAATGTTAATAATATTACCACAGTATATAGAAAGTTATAATATAAATGTTAATAATATTACAGCAGTACTAACATAACCTTAAAGCATTAATTCGTAAGTCAATGGCCAAATATCGTGAGTCACCCTCAATGACAAATTCAAACAGGAGTCTGCGCTATAGAGGAGTTATGCAATCAGAACCCATAGGAACATGCACACGGGAAGAGACAGGGCGTGACCGATTCATGAACGCTCCGGAAACAAGGATAGAAACTCAATATTCCTTCGGGTTGATTCCTCTCTCCACCATCTCGTTTCCCGCACTGAAGAATAAGGTAAGGCGTCCACCTGGGCTCGGTCCAACGGCCGACCGTTCACTCGATCCGTACACATCCACGCACCATCCACCACTACACCCATTCCCTTTCCCTCTTGGCACGGGGGAGCATGAGAAGGAGTGCATTCGCTCGTCGCGGGGCGCGCGAGAAGCGCGGCGGCGTGGGTGCGAGGAGTCGGGGCGCGGTCCCCACCACCCACACGCGAAGCGCCCTGGCCGCACTAGCCACCAGAGTGCGATCCGAAGAGATTCTCTCCCGCCGGACCATGCGACTACAGTCTCGCTAAGGCAGAACAGCAGGATGTGAGGAACATGAATTTATCGGTTGGATTGGTGAAGGCAGGATAGGGATGATAAACAAAAGCGAGGATGAGAGGATGTGCACAGATTGTGGATGCGAACATAAGTTTATCTTCAGGAAGGAGAGTGAGATGTGTGCTACCAGAGTAGTAATAAGAGTGCTCGAAAGTTATTTAGAGCGAAGAATTTTCTCGTTTGATGCATGTTTAGGAGCAGGTGTAGACGGAGCAAAGTGGGCAACGTTAAAGAAATCTGGGAGTTTACAGGTGCTATTGACTTCCGTGATAGACAATGGAGTGAGAAAAATTGAGAAAATGTTGGCCATATCTGATGCACTCCATTGTATTGACATGCATGTAAAGGTAGGTAGGCGCGTAAATGCCTGTACGCGGAAATAAAAGAAAGACTTGAGCTGATTAAGTCAGGTTTCTGAGAACGATAAACTTTAAGCTAGTCAGTCAGTCATGCGATTCAGATCAATAGAGAACACATTCAATGGACCAATACTCCGAGATGCAGATAAAGCATAAAAATGAAAGTAAATAGATTTCTAAGTATCATGAAGACAAAGTTGAATATTTAAAGTAGGTTAAAATAGAAGGTTATTAGAGTAGGTGGAACAAGTTTCACGTAATTGGGCAGTATTTTGGACTGAAATAGGCACCTAAGCACAGTAAAAATTATCATAGGAGCGTTAACAGATCGTTGTCGTAAAATTTACGAAAGAATGGAATCAAAATTAAAACCTTCGAAGAACGAAATACAGACGTTTACGTCTCTGGAGTTTAATTCTATTTTCATAGCGATGATTGCAATAGACACAAGGAATTAAAAAAATGTGAAAGGGAAAGCAATCACATAAATACAATATACTGATTCCTAAGCTAAGTACATGTGATTTTAATGCTAAAATAATCAACCCAGAGTTGGTTTGGTAGACGAGGTTAGAGATCAACTCACACAAAGCCCTAAGACCTGTGAAATTCATGAGGTAAAGCGGAATTTTTCCAGAAGGTTCTCCAGGTTTGTACCCTGGCCTTCCAGTCAGTAGCGGACGCTCTACCCATTAGTACACCACGTAGTTCAATTAGGTTCTTAGGACTAATTAAAAAATCTTTACAGAGGTCTATAACAATAAATATGAAAACATTAATGTTTTAAAGATGTGAAATCGTAATTTAAATTTAAGATCCTCAAATACCCATCAATAACGTACAATCATGAGAGGTGGAGCCGTAGAAAATTACAATTAATGATGCATATTTATAATAATTACGAGATAATTTAAATCCAACCACCAACCACAGTAATCAAACCGAAGGTCGGTGTGGTAGGTGAGGGTAGAGCTCACCCAGCACTAAGCCCAACGGCGTGTGTGAAATTCACACACAAGGGGGAAAGTTCCTTTCCGTGCACCGTCTGCGATTTCCAGGATGACCTGGCAACCGAAAACTCACACAGCTTAGGTGAAGCTGAGGGTCCCCGGAGGCGTCACCCGGAATCGAGCCCAGGCCCTCCGGTTAGTAGCTCAGCGTAATATATTAATAGATATGGATTTATGGTAATAGACGTATGACCGATGGAAATAAATCTAGCCTGAAGTCTTTAAGTCAAGACGTAAGAGTATACCGTAGGTCGAATTTATACTTGGTGGTTGGTAGAATTGTTGGTAATTTGTTGGTTGGTAGAGTTTTATGGAACGAAGGAATGAAGGTGAGAAACACAGCATCAACTTAACCTTAACCGAATTCCCTAAGTTTTCCACTTGCCACAGCTCATGTGGTGGACGGAATACTCTATAAGGCACTCCTCAAAGATCCGCCAATCCCGGGAATTTCAACCCTGTCACAGCCGGTAAACGAACTAGCCACCGAAACAATTTGTGCTTCTTTCCCCCTGGAAAAATTGACAACAGCAAAAATTGCGATGCGATCTGCACGATGGGCATCCACCGGTTGCCTTAAGGGGAAAGGATTTTAATGTCTAATTAGGAAGGAATCAGCCGATATGAGATGAAATGCTGAGTTGAGAACATTTCCAACAGCTATGTTTGGCTTTCCGAAAGCTTCTGATGGTCAATATTCTCCTGAAATGTGATCCCCAAGAGTCACTATGCTTATAAATATATACATTTTTAGCTGAGTTATTTGAAAGTTAATCCTTGGAAATAGAGGATTTTGAGTTGTCTAAATTTTTTTCTTAAATTCCTTGTTTCTTTTGAGCAGGGGTCCCCTAGCTTTTTATCCCGTCGACGCCTTCATAGAATATTTGCCTTCTTATTGACCCCAGATTAAGTATTTCTCGTGTATTAATCGCCCCCTTGGTGTCGATATCGAACACTTTGGGGACCCCTGCTCTAGAGAATGTGTAAGTATGTGATTTAATAGGTTTCGCGAATAAAGGTTGCACAAAATTCGAGGGACAGGGGTGGGGAAGCGAGCAGTTAAGCCTGGTCACAAGAATCCAGTACAATGAGTCAGAGGAATGAGTGGTTTGAGTCGGGAGAGAATCGAGAATGTAAGTTGTAGATACGCATCAAAATATGTGAATAGTAATTTTCTTATAAATTTAAAGCACCTCAAAATTATAGCATGAAAATATTTTTCAATATGCGGAGTTACACAAAAAACAGAAAATAGTAGGCTAAATTACTTTCACAGCTGCATTAATACCATCAAATTACAAATCTTACATAGGTGATGGTGCGTTGAAATATTTAAGTAAGCGATTGAAAAAGTCTGGAGCGGAAAGCCCGTTGTAGTAAAATGGAGCCTCCAGGGCAGATTTGAAATATAGGAAAATATTCCTTTTTCAATTAGGGAATTAGAATTAGAATGCTCTACCAAAAAATGTCTATAACCCCACCCAGGTAACGTAAAAACGTTTATTATGAGGCTTAAATAGCTTTATTTATTTTGAGGAAGTTGGTCTATTGTGAGGGAATTCTATTTATCTTTTGTTATGTTTTTATTTCTTTGTTAACTGTGTCTCGCAAGGATTGTTAACATTTTTAGCCGCTTCATGTTACCATCCGACCGAATGGTTAACCTGTAACTTTTGTGTTAATAATAGTAATAAATATGCATACGCTAATACCCAGGTAGGTAAAAAGTACATACGCATACACTCTTTCCTTTTAAGTTGCATTTTAATAAATTATGGAGTGTGATTTATTTCATGTATTCTCACTTAGTTACCACTAAATAGGCAAACCAAAAGAAATAGTTGAAGAGAAAGTGGGGTCGAATGTAAATGAACGGGAAGAACCGTGAAGCACGACCTTTCAATGTGGAGCAAAAAATTTCAACCGCTTCCACTACTGTTTGACTCTCCCGAACACGCCTTATTTTACAAAGTGGCAGCCGCTCTTAGTGATTGATGCTTTCCATCTCCAGGGTGATGAATTTCGACTTTCATAAACTATGGAAATAACACGAGGAATACTAAAATGCCACATGGTTGACCTACTGTGAAGATGTAAATTCGAATATCTGTCCAGTGACCAAACAAACGTTTAATATATTTCTTGAATCTCAACACAGATGACCCCGATTTCCAGTCAAACGCTAATTATGAAAAACTTGAACACGTTTATTTCCGCGAATAGTCAGCTACGAAGTTCATATGGAACGCCATTACCCATATCAGTCAGTTGTCATTAATTTTCACATAGAGACCTTTTAGGTGAGCTATTGGTTTTTTTTGTGTTCTTTATTTAAACGTGTAGTAAAACATGGAATAGAATGTAATTTGCCAAATTTTGTGCTATACTTTTTATATTCACTCCCCCAGTAGAATAGATTGGAATTTAAAATTTCATCGCATTCGAAATAAAAACAATAATGAATTTATCTAAAATTCATTCTAGTTCTCTGTAGATTCTAGATCCCTAAAGTATATTATATTTTGCTTTCCGTGAAGAAAGAGTAATTGGCTTTTCCAGATTGATCTACGAAATAGTATTTCGTGAAATTGAGTGTTCAGTGGAATGAATGGAAATATTCCAGTATGCCTTTAAAATAATGTCGTGACTTTTTAAATTGAAGCACCATTTATTTTTAAAATAATTATATCGTCCGGTTCATATTTGGGAATATCGAAATTAAGTTAAACCATTGAGTTTACATTTGAGACCATAGATTTTATTTATCAATAGAAAAATGAAAGGAGTACATTTCCTAGGTGAGATAATTAGTTGAATATGAAAGGAACGGAACAATTTCATTGCTACGTAATTTCTGCATCCAGGTACGAAGGAAAAACATACACGAAATATTTGCCATGACTGAGCGACTTCGGTGGGGATACAACGTTATACTCTTGCCTTTTCTGCGTTCTTTCAGCTGATGCAGATAGTACCCATTATTTTTTAAAATCTTGCTAGATGGCTAGCAAGATTAGAAAAGCAAGAAGAGGAGAGCTTTTACGATCAGCGATCAACATCATCTTCTCATCATATAGGGAGAAAAACGTTGAGAAATTGCCTCGATCATTAGGTGACTCGATTTAATTGATATATCATTTCAGTGTTTTTAGTAAGAGCGGAAAGGTTAGCAGGCCAATTGCAATAAATAAATCCTCAGATTTTTCGGGTTTCTAAGTAGAGTCGATGAGAAATAATAGGAATACATCAATAACTCGCAATTGAATTCTGAGTAAGGCGGCAAGCATACCAGATCTATCGTTTTGAAGAAACACTAACTTGTGTCGAAAAGAGATCATGCGTCTAAAAAAATATACAGCTTCTAAGTTTGTTGCGCCATGGACCTGGATCTTAAATGGTAAAAAATTCGGCAAAAGTACTGCTTTCATATGCGTTTAATTGCATTAAAATCAATCATCAAGATCGCCTTCGTCATGGAACCACTTCCAGATTTATAATTTATGATCTGCTGCAAAAGCAGCCCCACACAGTAATCAATTTAAATCTTCCTGAAAATAAATTGAGTGAAGGAGATCTAAAAATGTTAAATACTATAGATAAGTAGTAGCAATAAAGTGGTCTGATAGCTGATATCGCTTTTATCTGTAAATATTTGATCATGGGAAAGCATAACTAGACAACAGTATATTTATCCCTGGGTTATACTTGAACATGGTATATTTGAGTTGATCGATGACTACATTATCTACCAAGATAACTCCACTCGGCAGGAAAACTGGTGTAACAGGTTTTCGCACATTCAACAGGCCCAATAGATTGAATATTCCTCAGATAATACACAGGCTTGAGGTCAGAATATCGTCTTGAGCAGAGGTGTCTGGAACAGAATTTTGTCGACAAATATATCTCTCTGTGAAGAGTCATAGGTCAAAATGAAGTATCAACTGTCAGAGCATTTAACTGCGGTTTATTGTCATCATCAACGCTTGCAATAATTTTAATTAGACTGGACTCGATTCCGTTTCGGACCACTGAGGTGCCGCGCTCATACAACGATCGCGGATGATTGAAATATTCGGTGCGAATCTACCGGTGACATTAGTAAAGTTCTGCTTCAGGTATTCTACCTCTGGGAGAGGTTCAAAATTTCGCATTGTAATTAAGGAATACTTAAATCGTTATTAATACCTTTTATGAATAGTACATTAGTTGATGGATAATAGAGAACATGCAATTTATCCAACTTAAAAAAATTATAATAAAATACATTTTGGTCAGAAGAGAATTAAAGCTTCCATAGTAAATAGATATCTTTCCGAGCCTCTTTTTCTTTTAACTCAGCTCACATATTACTTTCTTAACTTACTTTTACTTGCACTATAAAATCCCGAAACAGGAGGGCCATTAAATTCCGATTTGATGATCCTCCAAATGGTGCCTCAGGTCGGAAATGAATATATGAAGATATTTACATGAAAAAAATGTTGTTTTCAGTTTTGGGGTAGTCTTGAGCGTCAACTGCGAATGATTTAAGTCCAGATAAAGATTTAATTATACTCTTACTGCACTCATGTAATTTCGATAAGAACATTTTCTCCATATGAGCTTTCATTTTTCGACGATGTCACAACTATAATGTGACTGAGCACATGCGATCCCAATGGCTATAAATAAATTACTTGAAATGAACGTGCTCCAAATATAGTGTTTGGGAAATTAAAATCCTATCCAGACGCCACATAGTAACTACCCCTATATATTTTAATAGTAGGTACAGTTGTTACCAAGATTGGATATCTTACTTTTGGAAAATCTAAATAATCGGTCATCAAAGGTACGCGCAACGACATTCGGTGCGCAATGCCAAATGGAATGGATTTAGAGTAAATGCCTAGAATTTTACTTTAAGTTATTTTAAGCTTGAAACTTAAAAAAATAGCTCTGCGACATCTTAGTCAATCTCAGAATCACCCAAATTTGGGACTGCTGTCCCTGCCTCAGAAGCATTGCTCAAATTGGAATGCAAAATTCATCTGAGACATTAATAAGGCGTGAATGAGTGTGCGAATTAATATCAATTATATAAAATAAATCACTAAGATGGTATATAGTAGTATAGTACACTAACTGGATGTCTCACGCATTTCCATGATGAATGGTTTCACGATAATTCCGAACTATTTCAAAAAAAATTATTTTAGGCATCTAATAATAAAGACATTAGCAGACAAAACTATTCACCGGATTGTTTTATATCCATTAAGTATAAAGTAGAATAAAGTTGTACATTATTTTTGTTCATGGTAAAACATTTTTCTGATCACGTGCTCCAAATTTCCACGAAGAAATGACATCTTTACTTATTATATGATGTCAAATTGCAGTTTAGAAGTAAGATCCCTAGAAAATGAAAAAAAATGAGTTAATGAAATAAGCACACCTTCCTGCATCTAAAATAATTCTTTAAGTATCTCAAAATTCGAAATGAGAAAGCTTTTTATAAGTCAAAGTAATCTTGTGGTATTAGAGATAACCCGTCGTCGTGTGTTATTTGTGAGGGTGAAAGGGCTTTCTACCGAAAATTGCGCGAAATGTAATACTGACGAGATATAATGAAAGATAAAGATCATCAAAATTTACATCGACGTTGGAGCTTTACTGATCCTATATAGCTGGGAGGGAGAACCGTAACTTTCTACGAAACATCTCAATCATTATCTGCCCACGATATTAATGATTCTCGCCCAAGGCTTATAAATAGCGCAATATTCAGACGTGAAAGTAGAAGCGCCACACAGCACGTTTAAGAGGAATCAAGCGTATTTTATACCGCACTAAAACGGAAGTCTCTTTCGGGCAGTTTGGTAGTTTCACTGCCTATTCTAATAGCCATTATTATTTCATTAAGAGGATTTAATTTATCACATTAATGGATTAAATTTCCAAACACTTAAAGTTAAATTCATCAAAAATTTCAACATACTAAATTTATAATTCTAATTTAACATGTTTTGCATTTGAGAGAACCAGCTAATGCTAAGAAATGATATCAGTTTTGCAACTCACACCTACAATGTGCCTAATTGTTTCAGAGTTCTACAATGGTGTGCCACTATTTCGAGTTTATTTAACTTTAGCTAGTCACAATGGTGTAGTGGACTACTCGACTGCTCTCCACAGGCTGATGGGTTCAGCATCAGGTTTGATCTTTTGTCAGATTAAAAAATAATCTGAACTACCAAGGAAACTTCGAGTGGATAGCTGTGGTTTTTCTGACGGAAGAGTGAAGTCGTGAGAATGACAGACTGATGGATTAAAACGACATTTTTAATCAGTGCATGAAATTGGGTGCGATTTTTCCTAGTTTTATTTAAAGTACTTTTCTAAAAGCGCGCCATAGCTTAGACAAATTGAACACATAAAAATAAAATAATCAATATGTATAATTGTTCACGTCCAAGATATACTAAAATTAATAATTTTTTTGAAGTCCTTCTCAGTTATAATATGCACTTTTTTGAATCATGTTTTCTTCTTGTAAAACCTATCTGCAAAGAGTGGTCAAAACTCGCACGTACGTACAAACTCACGGCACGTCTCATTCACATTCAATTTATTCGTGGCCTTCTTTTTTTAACGTTGTCGTTCCCATCCGTTCTACTCTTTGATTTTACACCTGAGGTTCGACATTGACGAGCGATGATGTCATTGACTTTCTTTCCACTTTTTCCAATTTGCCATGACAAACCTCTGATTAGAACCGTTCCACTCACGGATTATGCGGAAACATACGATTGGATTACCGTTGGCAATCGACATCTCCATTTGATGCCAATACCTTGGGCGATGCCATTACCTTCGTCCGAGGAGTTTCTAAGTGCTTGCATTGGCTACGTCTCAAAATTTCGAGATCGCATTGTAAGAATGGGCTTTGAGGCGAGACGCTTTCTCAGGATTCGGAATGAGGCGACAATCCAATAGCACAAGCAAATAACACGACACTTATTTTTCTTCTGAGAAGTACGTATTATCATCGCACATGCAAGTCAAGTAAGTTTTTGACACGTGAGGATAGAGCTCACCCCGAGTCAAACCAAATCGAGGCGGTCAAGAACCTATTCCTGTGCCAAAATTCGACTTTCCACGAAGTTCAAGTGACCATAAAATATCACTCCGCTTGGATATTATGTTGGGATTCACCAAATGTATTAGCTGGAATTTGAACCTGGGACCCTACAAGCAGTAGCGTGTATGCAACCGTAAAAATGAGTCATTGGAAAGGCATATGAGACTTACAATTAGACTTAGGTATATGACATATAGCAGAGTTATTGGGAACCCAGATGGAACACAAAGATCCTGGAGGAAAAACAAGCAAAGGTAAAGTTCACCGCGACCATTGACAGAAAAACAGAAGGAATAAATGAGACTAGCACAGAGGACGATGGAAGGGAATAAAAAAAAAATAACCGAAGTAACCGATGAGCAACTCGTGGGTAAGGCGGTTAAATCTAAGCGGCCATGGATGACAGGTCAAATAAGAGATCCCATAGAGGCAAGAAGAAAATACAAGAATCCAAGAAATGAAACTGAGGAAACCCATTAGAAGAAGTTGCGGAACCAAGCCATATTAGAGTGCAAGAAGGCCAAGGAAGAGTGGGTAGGAAGCTGCTACGAGGAAATAAATGACAACATGAAGAAGGGGAACAGCGAAACGGCTTATAAACTGGTGAAGAGACAATTCGGAAAAAGAAAAACAAAATCCCAAAACATCCGAGATGCTAATGGAAAGATACTAATAGAAGATGAAGACATTGGA
>LYUA01000800.1:150987-172614 GCA_002093875.1 Calopteryx splendens
CTTCTGAGTTTTTCTTTTTATCGTGAATATATATATATATATATAAGTTGGTTTGACGCGATAGATGTTTTACATACACACGATGAAATCTAAGAATGCAAGTCACGACTTCAGCATCACTGGAGTCAAGCCAACTTTTTCCTCCTAATATTCAGGATTGATGATTATTGGTAGACAAGAGTATTTCTCTTCCCGTCGTCTTTGATCATCTTAAGAACTTACTCGGCCTTTCTCGGTGGATATAAACGCTGAAATATCATCCTATGGAGATATTAGAATTCAAATTGGAAATATCTTTATTTGCAAATGGGCTCCAAGACATATAAAACAACCTTAACACCTTTCGAAGATGATTTACATTCACAAGGACCACTAAGAAGCACGAGTAAATTAGACTTTTTTCGTGACGTAAATTTCGAGTGACATTAAAAATACGATTTTATGTGTAAAGGTTCTCTGCACTGTACCACTTCTCCGGTATTTAAGAAAAAAGTGGATATAATTTGGGGTCATCGAAGATATTGGCAGGCAAATATCGGCCTTGAAACGCCAAAATAAAAATCCACTGCCCGGGATTCGCGATTGCTAAAAGTTAATTGGCTATACATATTTATAGCCGTGGATTGATTTTGAAGCCTGGAAATAGGACTGAAAATTGAACACATTGGTTAACTGTTCAATCACCTTGTTAAGTGATTTATCCCAAAAAGCAGGGCTTTCCAAAAATAACGCTGTCAAGCAAGACCGACGCATTGGCTACGTCTTGAATTTACCCGATTCACTCAAGAAGAATGAAAACTACTTCAAGCACTGCACTGGGAATTACAGTTTATTTTTGGTCACAGTGAGTATACATGAAATTTTAACAATAAGGAAGCATAAATTATCGGAAACTAACCGTTATATATTAGCTTTAGTTCTCGAATCATTCCAGAAAAAGGAAAATGTAGTCAAAAGTATTATGAAATTTAAGATCCATTTCAAAGAGGGAAATTCTTAATGTGTGCATTTAAATTTTTGAAATGCACAACACCAATTTACCACAAATATACTTATGCCACACCAGATATGAAAAAAATAATTTAAAATGTAATTTAGTAACAAAAGTCTCATTTAGTGCACTTTTGACTCAAAATAGTTTCTACATATTTTTGTGAAAATGTATACCCTGAGAAAAGCTAACGTATGATATTAAAGATAGACTACTGAGCAATGAGATCGTTTTCAATTTTCCAAAGCATAGGATCTTAGGTTTTCTACCATGTAAATAAATCGGATAATATCAGTTGTCCCTCGTATTCAAACCTTGAAAAATAGTAATCGAAGGAATTTCACTATATCCATTTGCAATGATAGAAAATTCCTAAATATTGCATTTTTCCATTCGTTGGTTACATGCTAAGAAATGTTTTACAAAAATTATTATTTTAAATAAAGAGGATAAAACAAGGCATGAATATAATAGGGGCGAATGAAGTATTACAAGCACAGGGCAGTACATGGAAGGAGTTAGTAAAAGGGAGTAAGCTTCATGAAATGGCTTAAAATCAGGCTCTTTTGACTTTGCCTACCCCGAAAGGGTGCAATCAACCAATCTTAGGATTGAAATACTGACGATGATGTCCCCGAAAGGGAACAGCCCGAAGGGGATGCATGAATGTATATTGGATGAAAAATTGTACACCAGTCAAAATTTCTTTACTGTTGATGCTTTCTTGCTAATGTGTACTGATGTATGTTCAGTGATCCTTTCGGGCATAATTTCCGTCACAAAACAGCACTACAACCCGTCTAACATCTGATCGCAAGTAACGTAGTTTCATGGTATTAAGATGCATGCATGCCTATTTGAACGTTTTTGAGAAAAATCTCCTTTTTGCCCTATATTTGAATGCTGTGAGGTGCTTGAATGGTATAATTTTAGACACAATTCTGCAAAATAGTGAAATAATGTTCAATACTTATTATCGAAACTCAAGACAAGCACAACTTCTACCATAAGAGGAATTACGTCGGCAAAAATAATTAATTTACTTAAATTCTTCAAATTTAACAGGAAAAACTCTATTTTCATTACTAAATACAAAGTACTTCGAGTTAAAGTATTTCAGAAACAAAATTATTTAACATTACATTAAAAACATTAGAAGCGGTTGTGCGGCATTATTGATTAGAGCATTCTTACTTAAATTGAATTGGGAACTTGCATTATCTTCTGCCAAGTATGCTAAAGTACTCGGTTGTGTGAAAAGTTTATTTATCAATGTAGTTTTATTTTTTAATGAGGAATAAATAATTTTGAAATGGTTCAAAAGTTATATTCAGGCTTTTAATTTAACCTTTGAAACTGATGGGTACGAAATATCTCAAATGGCAGTTATCCCGCGCCATTTGGGAACCATGCCGTACTAGATCCTTTCGTTCTATCGAAAATTATAAATTCTTAAGGATTTTTTGTGACTCATATATAAACAATAAATCACTGCATATAACATATACTTAGGCACTATTTTTAGCAAAAAATCATTTTCTACTTCATGACCTCGTTAAAATCCTAATGAATATTATTATTTCTATGCGAATGTTGTCAAAAATATATGTTTGTAAATGATAAACATTTCATGGAAATGATTAGGCCTGATATTTTCTGAACACGACCTCAAGGGGGTCCTTTGGATAGACAAAATGGCAAACTGAAACCAAGGAGCTATACGACACAAAAGTAATCAGCTATTTGCTATTGAAACTCATTGTAGAAGCTTCTGAAAAGTTTTAACATTTTACGATGTACGTTCCGGTAACAAAGCAATGAGTAAGTATACGTCGTATGCGCAGCAGCAAAGTAAATATTTGTGAGGCGATTGTAAAATTACATGTCAGGCGTCGATCTATAGTGAACATAATAAATTAATTTTTCTTATTGAAAGACTTTAAGAAGAGTTAAAGAGTATTAAATATATGCAGTAATTAATTAAAACTATCATATTTTAGCCCGGAAAAATCTCTTGTGTTGTGATTGCCTAGGTATTTAGGTTTTAATGAGTCCATTAGTTTCACACTTGTATTTGGGCATGCTACATTTTAAAAGAGCAGTATTTGGTGAAAGTTCAAGTAAGTATATATTTTTCTAATAGATGGCCAGGTTTATTGGGTGAGTTGCTCGATCAGAAAATAACAAATAAAGCAAAAACTTCTCTTTTAAATTTCTTTCTCTGGTAACTCCTAAGAAATTCAAATACGCATTTACCAATCGGAGTATTAAATCTGGCATAATGTGCCATAAACTGCATTTTTAAGCATGCTTGTATGGCACAGGATAAATTTTCACTCCACTACCATTGGTTTTTGGATGCGTAGTTATGGCACCAAATAAATAATATCATTTGAGCTAGTTTTTGTCTCGGGTGTCTTTATAAAATAATTAGGCCAGAGGTAAACTCAAGGCAATCGTGACTACCGCATTAGTCGATTTAAGGCAGAAATGCTTTAAATGTCATCAGAGATTAAAAAAAAACGTTTTATTAAATTCCTCTCAAAGGTCTGAGCAAACATTTAAAGTTAAGCATTCACCTCCCACACTCCAACGCCGTTAGCGCAAACATCTTCTCAGGATAGTATGCACCTGGTGCTCGTC
Organism: Calopteryx splendens; assembly: GCA_002093875.1. NCBI lineage: Eukaryota > Metazoa > Arthropoda > Insecta > Odonata > Calopterygidae > Calopteryx > Calopteryx splendens. The sequence continues at coordinate 154,622 of LYUA01000800.1, forward strand.
TATTGAAAGCCAAATATCGTATGTTTGAATATTATCCGCGGAACTATTACCAAAATATTGATCTGTCAGGCTGAGAAATATTCACGTCATGCTTGTCATTTATTGCTAACATCAAACAATCAAAGACCAAATCACTAACAAAAATTTCGAATAAAAAAGAGGTATTCAACCAAAAGGTTTTTCGAAAAATTTCGAATATTCAATGTTGATATCAAGTTTATAATGTTATTTTACACATAAGCTTACGGAGAGGAAAAAAGGGTCGGTTGATTACATCGCAGAAGTTCTATCAATTCATCGTGATCACAACAGCGTCGGTTCGAAGGTAGAGACATTATTATATATAGGTTTAAGTTAACAAATACAGATGTTCACGAATTAAAATTATATTTATCGATCTTCACGGATGCTTAAATTAGCCTGAAACGTCTAAGAAAGATCGATAAAATGAGGCCACCACAACAACAGAAGATCCCATTCGGCGTCGTAGAATGAGGAGAATGTTCTAGCTTTTTACTTCCTCCGCTATCTCTCTTTTAAAGAAGAAAAGAAAAACGTACATGTTTAACTAAGACGAATGAATGCAAAATCAACGAACGAAAGACTGATAACGATGAGACGAGGCGTCGAGTTCACGATCACAGGCGTGGGAGTAGAAATTGAAGAGAGGGAGAGAGTTGGTCAGCTCTTATCCAGCTGCATCAAATCAATGTTCCCGTTCTGCCGGGACTGATGAGGAGCTTGATGGGAAACATACGAGAACCATAAATCAATAGGCGAGGCGAAGAGATACGGCCCAATTATTTCGGAGGTACTCTCAGAAGAGTATTTAGCCCTAAAAGCCAAGAGCAGTGTCGTCTTTACTATAAAATATACTTCCTTAAAAATATCTGCAATTGGAAGATTTAGTTGAAATTAAAGCTTTTCGGAAAAAATTTTGTTAACAGGTAAAATGAACCAATTCTTGACATTAGAGAGTTTTAAGCTTCATGTTTCACTAACGGTCCCTCCATTTCAGCAGATATGTAAATGAATTTTCGAGTAGGATTATTCCCGTGCTTACATAACGATCGCAACATCCTTTTTCCTTCTATCGCAAGGTTGTCTTATCGATAACAGATCTGTTGCTCAAACGTGTTAAACGTCCCTCTTCTTTATTGCAATTATCCCACTTCGTTTGAATTTCCACGCTTCTTCTCTAGAGGACAACTTCGCCTCAACAATTCCTAGTCATTATTGCCTGCGTGTCACTGGAAAAAGTCTGCCGAAAATGGCTCGGAAGGCAACTGCAGACCGGACGTTACAATTACGGGAACTCACGTATGAAAAATATAGAGAAATTCATATTTTCAACAAGCATTAAAATGAAATCATTCAATGCTAGGAGAGGGGGCTTTTCCGTGCCTATGTTATGTTCAGCACACATCTGCGGATAAAATTATACTCAGAAGAGATACGCTACTCACTGCCAAGAACACAGTGCACGAAATATTCGTGCGGAGTGTGCGCGTGGATCATGAACGAGGGTCATTGGGAAGGTAGACCTGACACATTGAACCGAATGCTCATGGTCAAGCGGACAAATAAAGTGAGGAAGAATTCGGGAGAGTCCAAACTACGGTTATCAACCCGAAGGTTGGTTTGATAAGAGAGGGTGGAGCTAAGCTCAGCTAATACTAAGCTCAACGGCAACGTGTGAAATTCACAAATCAGGGTAGGGGGCCCGGTTCCTTTCCCTGTGCCACCTACGGTTTCCCCGGGAGATCTGGTACCCGAAAAATCACACAGCTAGGGTGAAGGTGATGGTGCTCAGAGGTGCTATCGGAACCGAACTCGGACCCTCCGGTTAGAAAAAATAGTGCTCTACGCACTGGACAACCATACCCACTCTGAGACAATGCTTTACATGGAACATAATAGTAGTTTTGGGGAAGGCCCCACGGGGAAGATACATGTAATACAATGCATACGTACACAAAATACGGGGTACAATACATACGTACGGGATACAATTAATACGATTAAACGGGCGTAAGAGAATAAGTACTGAATAGCGATGAATGGGCTGCAGTCAACCAATTTTATGATTGCAAGACAAAAGAATTAACTCATTTTTAGTTGCAGAAAGGTGAGAGTTAATTAAATTCTCAACGGCTTTTTCAATCGGAATTTTATTGAGGATATCAGATAAAAGATCTGATAAGAGAAGGAAGAGAGAGGAAATATGATAAGAGATTTTAAATTACAGCGTTGGGTTTGAACTGACATTTATTTTTTAGGAAATCTTATTTTAATGATTGCGCAACAAAATTGAATTCTGCACGCTCAGCGTAGGGCGCGGCAGAAGATTTTTTAAAATCTCACGTGGTAATTGGCAATTGAATCCCACATCATTTTGGAATTATATACATGGATAATGAATTATATATATATTGGAAAAACTTTTAATCTGATGACAAAAAATTAACGACCCGACCAAGATTCCACCAACGACTACAAACAGGTTTCTGTCTGCGATTTCCTATTTAATTCATAATTCTGTTTTGACGATTAATTAAACAAATTTAGAACCATAATAATAGTTTCAAGGATCTTTGCCGGTATTTCGTCAGCGCCTCGTCGATTCGCTACGCAGTTATCGTGCACGGCGAATTAATCAGTTTTTATTTTTTTTATTTTCGGAAATACCAAATGCTGATTCGGGAGGAAATGTGACTTCCACAAAAAAGTCTTGCACTTAAATAATATGTGGGTTCTACGTTTATCTGATATTCCCCTAAGGCGTCGGGACTATGACTAACAAGCACTTTCGAAGGTAATCAGCGCGCGATAAGAAGTGAAGCACAGACAAATTCTTTTTTCTCGCTGTTCGGGGACGTGGATGTGGTCCGTGACCTTTTGGTGTGTGCAAGAAAACTATTGCCCGCCCCTCCGGCACTCGTTGATTGAAGCCGTACGTAATTAAAACATAATTTGTTCTTCTTTCACCTGCAGCCACCGTACGCCATTCATTTCAACTCTCTGTTCGATCACAACCACCTTATCAACATGATCATTAGGAACCATCCCATTAATCCCATTCCACGTAATATAAATGAGATTTCTCGCCAATTTTTCTTCTGTGGATTTTGGTATTGCGGCCGAAATTCGCTAAACCGTATCCTCGTCTTTGCACGATGATTTCTTCCTCGATATGCGCACGAGCGTCCGCTGGATATTTCGTATTATACAACTCTTTGTCGGTGTACCCAACTCAAATTTTTCATTTTTCGGATATCCTGTGAGTAAGAATTAAAAAAAATAGGTACAACCTAACATAATCTAGACTTAACCAAATACTTTGAAGTTAACATAAAAAATAGGCTCAATAACCGTGACTTATTGAGAGTTCTTTTTTGAAGTATTGCTCCACATCCAGGTGTCCTCAATTACTTCAAACGAAATGTATTAACCATAAGATGGAGTTCTATAGTGTGAGCACTAGATGGATTTCGCCCAGATTATGGTCTGCAGTGAAGTTCCGCAATGGTAATTGATACAAAATACATACCCTTCACGCCATTCCATTTCAGGGTAGGCAAATTAAATAGAATCCAGATTGTAAAAGAACTGAGGGAAATGCTGCGACAGTAACTTTAACGCAGTCACCCACTGCTGTGCACACATATGCGAAAAATTCACAATATGAAAACCATTCTCCTGAACCGGGACTTGCACCCGGATCCCTCGATTTCCCTCCATAGAAATGCACATTGAAAGAGGACGAATGAGCAGCTGAATTGGTTAAAGCACACGGCAGGAAATCTAGAGGTCCGGATTCTAATCCCGGTTCGGGCGACTGAACTTTTTACTTCGTGAATTTTTAGCATATGGATCCTGATTTTAATTTATTTTTAGTTCATTTTACAAAAGCTAAATGAAGAAGTTCTGGGCATGGCAGGGGAAAAAAGAAATCCGAAGTCCAAGTCGCTGTTGTATCTCAAAGACAAATCTCTGTTGAGAGAAATCCAAAGGAGAGAGGAAAAGCGGATGCAGGACGTATTCAGTGGAATTGTTTTTTTGAAGATTGTGATAGAGGAGAGAATGTTGGGTAAGCGAGGTAGGGGGAGGAAACGATTATGTATTTTGGATGGAATAATGGGAGGCAGAAAGCGCGGAATTTAACAGCAGTAGAATAATATTAATGATAACTCCTCTTTATTCATTTCTTCCATACCACCTTGCATGCTTCTTTCGCCTATGCCACATAACTAGTAACTACTTCCTGATGATATTCCTCTTCTTGAGAGCCTATTACACAACATTTCATCCATGACTTTCTCTGTCTACCCCTTCCCCTCTAACTGTTTATGATATGACAGTATTATACTATTTTTGAAATAATACAATCAGCTGTATTGCGTTCCACAGTATGATTTTCACTTTAGGTTTTAGTCCATAGTAGCTGAAAATAATTCGTAATAGTAAATATAAGAAACATGAATAACCAATAGCTTTTCCAAAGCTTTTTTAATTTAAAATTTTAAATGAGCAGCGGAGACACACAAAAAAATCTCTGGAAAGAGATATTATAAGTTTAAGATGTGTGAAGAGAAACGTGGCATCACTGTAAAACTCGACTTGCAGCCGAGTGAAATCGAAGAAGAACAAGAATGGCGAAGAAATTTAATCCTCTCTTCACTCATAGGGGCTCCGCTTGGCGTGTCATTTTATCACCAGTAGTCCAACACAGTCGGAAAAATATATTTAGTTCATATAATATGAAAGTAAAGAAAATTTTCGTACAATTTACCAAAATAACTAATTATAATCCATAGCGTTCTACAACAGTCTCCTCTGTAATGAAACTTGAAAATGATTCAGTTGCGCCATTGAGACTCGGCGAACTGATGCTCAGGTGTATAATTATGTGGAATTCCGTTAAAATAATCACGATATTACTTTTTTTTGGAGTTCGCTAAAATTTAGGCCGAAAATTTATTTCTTAACGCTGGAGTTTATTCGAGGTAATAGTTCCACAACCAACTTCCACGGGGTTCCGATGGCCGATTTTTACTCATTTCACTGGGAATGGATTATTTATATAAATTTACATTCACGTTAAAAATATCTTTTTTATTCGATAATTTCGAATCTATCTATCCTGATTTATTATTTTACCTTATCGTCCCGAATTGGTTCTTTATCGATTCTTATCATCTGATTAACTTCGATTTTCATCCGATAATATTATTTTGAAAACTACTTTCTCCCGGATTTTGTAGCATGCATTCTTCCGGGTTTTCCCGGGAATATTATTTTTAATTTGAAGGTGGTGAAGGGGAGGGTAGTCAAACCATTAGAACATTTGGCTAGTAACTGGAGTATTCATATCAGGGTGACATCAGTTATTCTCCAAATGAGTGATTTCCTGACTAGATTCTATGCATATATGGGAAACCGTAAAAGGCATAGAGAACTTCGTTTCGTGAATTGTGTGACTTTTATGCGTCGTAGAACAACGATAGATTGAGGCTAGCTTTAGTATCACCTAATAAATTAAAATGATAAATGTATTCTGCGGTTTTCTATATGATTCGTAATTTGAAAATAAAATGTTTTTTTAGTGAATATCACATAATGTGAACCACTTTGTATTTTTCAACTCTATGGAGAAGAGATAATCTTATCTTTAATTCACGAGATATTATGATCTGATGAAGACAGTGTCCGAGGGAAAAGAGAGCGGGAAGAACTAGCGAGGAAGTCCGCAGATGAGATACATAAAATGCTAGTTGCCAAAGAGAAAATGTATGCACCATTCAAGAGGTTAGACGGTAGATTTGAGTGGAGAGCTGCGTATATATCAATCACATGATTGATAGCCTTGATGATAATGATAATATCATGGTTTTGATTGAATTGTACCGATTATTTCTATTATTTTTCACATCACAACTACCAAGTATATGCGCATATGCATTCAATTGAATCAGAAGATTTCGGCTTGCAAATCACAACGCCATGTTCGTGTTTTCAATCTTCTGATTCGTTAAAGCTGTGCTCTAATGGGGTGATAATAATGCCATACTTTCGTGGAGAATATTTGGGCTCGAGATGAATGACGGGAGGATATTAATCATCGGTTTGGTATGAAATGGGGAGCTCTTGGATATCACAGTCTGACTCTTCCCAAGTTGGATTTCGAAATGACCAGGGATACTTGACAAGGCCTTGACATTTTCAGCACTTCGGGCCGATTCAATGACGAAAAGAAATAGTCACAGGAGTGAAGGGGGATGATTCTGAGAGAAAAATATATATATTTTGTCATTTAATACTTTAAAGTGCCTAAAATAATTTTAGGATAAGCGTGTTCCGAAAGCACCAGGCGACCAAAATACTATAGGTATGCCATTCATTAGCAATCGGGTACATATTAATTTTCACTCTCAGAAAAACTAGTAATTCGAAATTAGTTGTTAATGAGATCATGGAGGCGTAACCGAGGCCTTTTTTCTACAGCTCGCATTGGCAAACCCGTCTGAGGAGTCGCAAAAACTACGCAGATGACAGATTCCTTTTTAAGGTCATCATTATTTTGAAACCATGTTAAAGGTTGAGTTCTCAGCAGCACTGATCTTCGTTAAAACGTCACATCTGTCCTTATATGAAAAAAGCTTGAGGGGACATTGTTTGGCCAATAATTTCTTCACAAAATTTGAAAATAACCTACTGATTACGTTTTGAGACTATGGTGGCTCATGATCGAATAAAAAAACAATTAAAAGGTTCTTAAAACTTAGATTGAACCGTAAATAACTTATTTTTCGGGGAGTTGGGATAAAATCGAGAGCGAATATCAACCTAAGAACTTCACATCGTTACCTTCGTGCCAAAACTTTTTTTTGGGATGTATAGGAGTTTTGCGCAGCATGTATTCATAAGTGAACATAAAAATGATAAATATAAAATTGAGATAAATCGAAAGACGCATTACGTTAAAAGCAAGCGAATGATTAAACACAAGACGGAATTCGAAATGAAACGTCATCATTGGGTGAAGTTCACGACGTTTGACGCCAAGACCCTTGTAATTGTTAATAATTCTTGTGAGGAATAATCAAGTGTTAGTGCAATTATTATGCTAGAGTTTCTTTTTGAATGCGTTTATCCATTATTCTTGTGTGATTTTTATAGAGATCGATTCCAAAATGTTATACCTGGGATGACGATTGAGAAATAATACTTATATTCCACGAGAAACGACTTCGCTGATGAATGTAGCTCAAATCGAACTTCTCTATTTCGACAACATAACAAGTTTATTTACATCTCAAATCATCCATCGGAGAAAATTTGGCGCAATCTCGGTTATTAATAAAACACACAGAGAAGAGTTGAGATAACTTAGTGCACCTTAACTACAAAAAATAAAATATACATGAGCATTCCTAGTTGCAGCGTGAGATTTTATTACAACAATATTTAAAAAAGGGCGGATTAAATTATATTTCTCTCTATCCCTCATTATCTTGAATTTTATATCCTCACCTCATTCGATTCTGCAATGAAGCAGCATGAGTGAGGACGTTAGCGTCATCATGCATGTTATAAACACTCTAGATGAAGATATTAGCAAAATTGGTTGTATTTAATGTTATCTTTATGACTTTGTATTTTCATAACACGCTACTTTTTTCATTACGCAGAGTATCTGCAGAGTAACTGCAGAGAAGGTTAACCTAAGACTTCAATAGAGAAGGCTAAGCTTAAATTACTTCTCATACCTTACCCACATTTAAAAATCAAAGGATTTTCTCAGCACCTACCAGAAGAGTAGAACCATGTAGAGCAATCGAAGAAGTATGGAACAACTTAGATTATTATTTTTTTCATGATAGCATCGCCATATTCACCCAAACCTCGATATAAATTTCCCAATGATCTTCATGAATGAGCCATTTCTCGTCTTATGGCAGTGAGTCTTTGCTATTCCAGAAAACTGGGAATGTCAGAGGGCAGTGAGAGGTAGTAAGGTGGGGAAGTATCGTTACAACTAGTCATTAATCGGGGTCACTTTCCAGGCGTACATGCAGCTCTGCCTGATGGCGTTGAATCATTATCATGGGTTGTGTGCTCTGGCATTACAGCATATAGCACACAAATTCTCATAACTTTTACTGTGTAATTATAGGCAATCAGCCTCACTGAATGTGGGAATTTAGTAACTAGTTCGCGCCATAAATATAATTTCCCTTATGGGACGACTTCCTTCGTCGAGCATGTATCTCGGAAAATATTTGACATTGATTATGCCTCCTCTAATTCTTTTTTATTTCTATGCCCTATTTAGCGATGGAACGAATACATGGACTGATTTGCATTGTAATCATATACATATCGTCACCATTGCATCGGAACTTGCTTGGGGAAAATACGTAATATATGCGGTAAAGAAGCTTGAATTTTTAAAGTGCATAGTAAGAAAACATGTCGAGGAAAAAGTGAAAGAGACATGCTATTTCTCGTGAGTTATACCACTCATGGAATATGCTTCGAGCATATGGGACCCAAATAAAAAAATTGATTCAAGATGTAAACAAAATACAAAGGAAGGCAAGCCGTTTCATTATAACTGTTTTGAGAGCACCCAGAGCGTCACGCAATTAATACGTGATTTGGGATGAGAATATTTAGATAGCTGAAGACTTAACGCTAGATTTAAATTGTAAAACAGGTACAAATGGAACTATGAAACGTACTATGAAAAGGCGAACTCATGACTTAAATATTCACGAAAAATGAGGCATTTTCTCATGCTCTGCATGTGTTTGGTACTATAGTAGATTAATTACGAAATAAACATAGTGTCCAAAAAGAAGTCGCCAGAAAAATTTTCAATTTATCATAATAAAAATTAATTTCTTGGTGATAACATAGAATAGAATTTGACAACAGCCTATATACGGAGAAGGTAGGATAAGAGAGCCTTCTGAAGTGGACATTTAAAGATAACAGGCACAATTTTTATCAGAGAACACTATTTTTATGTAAACCAGTGGTTTCATACATCTATTTCTTCCATTTAAGTGTACTTTTTAAAACCTTGGAAATTTCAATTCACAGACACTATAAGATTTTATATGGTTTTCTCGAGTGAAACTCGAGTGAATCATAAGGATTCCAGAATATTTGGAGTTAGGTAAAGCAATCACCTACACATCTTTTTGTGATGAGAAAAGAATAAATATAAAAAAATCCGAATCTTTCTGTTTCTTCTTTTATTATGAATGTCCTCTCGCAAAATAAATGGAAAATTATGCATTTAGATCCTGGTCGAGCATTAAAAAAAGGCTCTGTTATCACGTGAGGGAGGATACCGAACCTCGACCCTTCGAGGTTATAAACCGTGAAGCGTGCTTGGAATACTGAAAGATCCCAACGTGTGATACATTAAGCGGTCCTTCATCACACCAAACTTTTCAGCGCACCAGCCCTTTTCCCCCTTTCACGCCCAGAGATAAAGAGTGATGATATAGGTACGGTGTGTAGGGTTGGACCTCGGATCAACGTTTCACTGGACTGATGTCATATTTCAGTGAAAAATATATTTCAAGAAAAGAGGAATTTCGATGCCAGGTAGGTGTATGAAAAATTCACAAATGCCAACTTCGTGATGACAATAGCATTAGAGCGAAACTTTATAGAAAGTTTAATTCATTATCTCTTATTTTTTTTACATTAACGGACAATTGATAAAGATGGTTAATCTAATGCCTTTTAATTAGCCATCGGCATGGAAGACTCAAATTGGAATATCCGAAGTTGACCTTACGACGTATTACTCGTACATGAAAGTCTCGCTCCTTCAACATCCAGGAAACAATTGTCTTGCATAACTGAACAGGAAAATTGCTTCACGCATGAGCATAAATTGATCCTAGTAATTCCCAAGCTGATTCTCGCCTCAGCAAGTGGTATATGCTGTCGCCGCCTCGGGTGATGAAACTGAGAAGACGTGGAAGCAATAATGTATGTTTGCTTCCTTCGCATTCTTTGTGCCTACTCGTATTCCGTACAGGAACAAGTGTTGTTTTTCCAGCATCCATTGTAGCCGTTTGTGGTTTTTTTGTATCATCCAAAAAACACGGGCTTGGTGCACTGTACTCATAAGCATAATGTATACGAGCGAGTAGGTCACGATTTCCGGAGGACTTTAAGATGGATCAGTCCATACATTGCATAAAAAAGAGGAACATCTGAGATTTCAGTTCAAATTTTTTGGTCCAGTTTCCTACATTTATATTTTCCTTAAAATCACCTAACCGCATTAAAAAAAAGTTTCACTCTATTATCAATTACATTCCACTGAAACTGTGATTGATTGGTTTAATTTATAAGAAACAATTACAGTCGGAATATCAGCACTTAATCGAATACGAACTTAAATATTGATATTTTAAATTGAAAGAGATGCGTCTTCAAGTTAAGTTTATCGTTATGCATCAGTATTTCATTTATTCTGAGTGTACCATGAACTGAGAGAAGTACCAACATACATATAATAATATAAATATTTATATTGATAACTATATATAGATAAACAAATTGAACAATAATATGTGCATAGTGCAATGCTAATGTTGAGAGAAAGTCAAGCACTTACATAATATATTCTCCGTGCACTTGACTAGCAATGACAAAACACAACTGTTTAATCTCCTCCTACACCTAAATGTCGCATACAAACCAATGATTTGAAGGCAAAACGTTTTTCACTGTATTATCAGAGAAATTGAATATTGAAAACCATAATTAAGAAGCAAACATTATCATGATCAAGGGTCGGATTTTAAACAATGATTATGCAAAAAAATTGTAATACGCAACAAATTTTATGGTATTCTATACCAGTTTCGATGCTTACAGGGTTTTTTCCAAGCCGCAAACACTTAAAATGATGCCTCTTGATCATCATGGCTTAAAATATCGAAACGGGTAGAGGATACGCTACGAGGATACGATACGATTACAGTGTTTAGTAATAACATCTGGTTTTATTTTTAATCGACTTCGGCTTTCTTGTAGATGAATACAATCCTAGATCTTCGACTTCGTAACGCCGGATCGTCAAACACCTAAAGAGCACTTCAGTAAATTTATACAATTATTGTCACACCCCTGAAGTTATCGAAGTTTGCTAAAGTTGTGTAAATACATTCATCAGTCTGGATTTTGTTATGTATGTAAAGTCAGGAGTACAACACGCCAAACGAAGTCCTCCGGGTTGAGTACGTATTCCGCATATTCAGAGTGAGGAGGGTTCATCTTCCTCTAACCAATGCTATACTCAGAATGTTTTCAGAAAGCCCACCCTGAGGGTCAGAAAATGGAGCACAGCTTGAGTTCACGTGGTGCTTCCAGGGGCATTATCCAAACTTAAACCCTCCGATCCAGAGCAGAAGTTGAAATTCAAATAATTTCCGTAAAAAAATCACGCACGTAAATAGATATTTTAAGGCAGCAACGACGGAATATTGCCGAGCCCTCACGCGCTACAGGCGCTGAGAAGAGGGTAAGAGGAGGTGGGGGAGGGGAGAGAATGGAGTGAGGACAGATCCCCGGTAGAAGCACCTCGATACATTGCCATTTTTATCTCTAAAAGGGGTTACTTTAATATCCTCCTATCGATCAATTCGCAACCACACGTTAAAGCCTTGCGACCTGTAATTTATACGTCACTTCGGTTTCACAAACACCATCCTCCCTAAGGCGTTAGGCTCGGTTAGGTAAACATACGCGACGGCCTGCGATAGACAGTCCATAGGGGAGCGCGGAAGGGTAATTACGGGGCAGTTTGGGGTCGCGAGAGGTTAGGGGTGTTACGCAGCAGTTACAGAGAGAAAGAGGCCGGGGAGAGGGGGAGAACGTGGGGAGTTTGGAGAAAGGGTTTTGGATGGCTTGGAGCTTTCGCGTATTCGCTCACGTGACGATCCCCATCTCCCATTTCTCCCACGGCGTGGGTGGAAACTGTCGAGGGCCGTGGGTTCCGGCAGAATCGATGGTTGGATAAAACGCCCGAGCGAAGAACTAGAGAATGATTTGTGTTCCACTTTTACTATCTGAGAAGAGAAGGGGACAAAAGAGTCATCAGGGGGGTTGGGGAAATGGTGGATATGGCTATCTACTGTCTGAAAAGTGTGAAGGGGTTTACAATTCTTGACCGAGAGCGTGTGAAAACTACGCTGCTTTTCGCAATAATGTACCCTTACGAAAATTTCACTTGAAAATCAACGGGGGTAAATTTGCCGACATCCGTTCCAAATTTCATCTTTCATCTGAAAAAGGACTAGTAGAGAGGCAGAGTCCCGAGAAATGACTTTTCTCTGTTAACCTAATTCGTAGGATTAAAATTCTATTGACTAAATTATTCCGGCACAAATTATTTTTAGCTAAAGAATTTAAGAGGGGCGACAGACAGACGGGCCGGTCTAAAAGACGTTATTGGTCTAAAAATAGTTTTCTGCACATGCCCAAAATATGGGGATAAAGTAGCTTTCACTATATTTTACGATTAACGGTTTTTTTATATATGAGAATTAAAAAGGCTTGCTTTTGATTTGTTTGCCAAGTTTCCTGCCGAAATCAAAAGACATAATATGGATTGCATACTGACTATAGTCATCGACACAGCATTAATATCTTATTCAATAATTAATTATATTATGTTTTTTTCCTAGCAGTTTTTCCTATATGATCTAGGTTCTCACTGTTTATTCTGACTTAAAAAAAGATGATGAGAAACCCGGTAGTAAGGAGACAGTGAGAGTTCACGTTCACCTAGTTTGCAAATAGACAAAGACTAAGGAATATGAAACAATAAATAAAGTGCCGGAGAAGTCTCTTTACCTAAAGGATTCAGAGAAATATGTTATGCCCAGAATACCACAGTCTGTGTGGCTTTCTTCACTTTGGTTTGTGACTGAAGTCCTGTGATAAACCTGACGAGCGCTATAACTTTTAGACCACACCATTCTTATTTTTCAATTGCATTCTCTTATGAGCACGCGGTCCTATCTAAGACATCATGCTGTGAATGACATGAATGACAAGAATATCATGCTGTGCAAACGCCAAAAAGTATACTTACGTAGTTAACAAAATGAGGAATTTTGAACCCGTAAAATGAAATCGCATATATTTATAGTAGTTAAAGAATTAGTATTTTGAGTTGAGACTATTTTTCAGGACACTATAATTAAGGGAAGAGAGAGAGGTAGGAGAATATTGGGAGGAACCTACACTTAACCATTTGATTAATGGATGGTTTATAAAATGGTTTTTGAAAGTTGTTCAACAGCACTGCTAATTCGTGCCTAACAGCTAACTATAATGATATGGGTCCCAATCCCCCAATCCAAAGTGATAGTGACCGGTGAAGTAAATGCTTAACAAATACGAGAACAATATTGATATATTCTGTCAAAGTACAAATAGCCACATATTTCAAAGACAAATTTTCAAATTGAATTGTTCGCATGATTTGGGCTTCAATGTAAGAGTAAAATTGCCACATCACTGGTATAGTGTTTGCTTATTCTAAAAGAGCTTATAACTTGATTTTGTACCTCAACTGTGATTAGTAGATTTCAATGTGTATAAATGTAGAATTGCAACTCAGTGCTTATTTCAATGCCATGGAGCAGCGCCTTCTATTGAAAATTGGAAAAATATTCCCGACAAATAAGCGTCGCCTGATAATGGTAATACCCTGTACTCTATGGTAAATTTGACTCTCCGATCAATATAAGTTTTGGAGTCACATGCCGACATCCCTCACTCCTGGGAGGTTAGTCAAGTAGTCCCCTACTTGGAGGAGACAGGAAGGGATGAAGCGGGAGAACCAGGATAACTTGGAGGAGTAAGAGGGGTGCGGGAGAACGTGGGTGAGGGGTGTGGGTGGGTAGGGGCAACGGTGAAGGGGGTGAAAGGTGCCATCCGCCAGAGGGAGAACCTCCCTTTCTCCGTGCACGTAATAAGATTGAATGAAACCGCAATTCGACGCCAGCTTGCGAGCTCATTCCTCTTTGGCCTTTGCAACACACAATTGTGCAAAAGCGGATAAACAAGAGTGGGAGGATGGAAGGAAAAAAAGAAGAAACTCACGAGGCGAAATGCTGCGGGAGGGTCCTCCGTCGTCTGCGGAGAGTGAATTTTTCCGGGTAGGCACACGAAGACGTCCGAGCTTCGTTTTCCATCCAGGTGGGCGGGACTCTGGAAAATATAGCAAGTTAGATCTCTCTATCGCCTTTCAAAATGGGCCCGAAGGTGTGAAGTTCGCTCCTCCTTCGGCCCATTCGAGCTCGTTAATGCGTCACGGCGAGCCCTTTCAAATGTGGACCGAGCCCTTCCCGAGCCGGTTGAAAACTCAACTAAGCATATCGGGTGGAAGAATAATCTATAGCCGACGGTTGCATAATATGTATTCGTACGGCACTTACTGAGTCACCCGCCAGATTTTGGGTCCACACTGATCATTACGATGATGAATATGATACTTTTTCGGATTAGGTAATTTCCGTGGATACGAATGCTGAGGAATTACGACCATCAAAAACTTCAGATTGAAACAATATGAAATATGATGTGAGAAAGAATGAAATTTTTGCAAGAACTTACTTTCACGAGGTGGCCTTGAAGGAAGAAATATGATTTTACGAGAACGAGTTTTCCTAGAACGTTAAAAGGTCGAGTATAATTCTTCTTACATCTAATGGCCATCAGTTGTTTCATAAAAATGCATAGCGTATCTTCATACAAGTAGGCCACGAATTTATTGAAATATTTTGGCATTTCAGTTTTTTATGATAATTTGAGAATTGAGAGGAATAAAAGTCGTAGAGAATTTTGTTCACAACAAATTTTATACGCATAAGCATTACTCATTTTGAGTGATATTTGTTTGCTTTTGAGGCTGAAGAAGATGATCGATAAAAAATCAGAAGATCAGAACCTAATCACTTGAGAAAAAGAAACGTAATTAAAGAATTACATAAGAAAAAAACGTAATTAAAATCGTGAAAAAACATTGAATGGGATGGGTTTTGGAGGTGAATTCTTTGTCATTTGGTAGTAGCACAGTGGATAGAGCATTCGTTCATCAACAGGAGAGTTTCTGGTTCATATCCCGTGTATTTCACATGGGTATAGGTACTCATTTATAGTAATATTTGTCCTTCCTCTCGCCATCGGTGCGATTCTGAATAAAAGAACTTCGCGGGATACCTCCGGTGACAAAGAAAGAAGCTGGATTCCTCACTTAGAATGTGTGAATTTGACACGCCTTTGGGCTTAGTTCAAACTACCATCTACCCTATTATAAAAACCTTCTTTTGTGAATTTATGTGGTGGTGAATAGAGAAATGAACAATAGAATT
Organism: Calopteryx splendens; assembly: GCA_002093875.1. Taxonomy (NCBI): domain Eukaryota; kingdom Metazoa; phylum Arthropoda; class Insecta; order Odonata; family Calopterygidae; genus Calopteryx; species Calopteryx splendens. The sequence continues at coordinate 170,041 of LYUA01000800.1, forward strand.
TGATGACCAAACTTGCCGAAAAATAACGAGCCAAATGTATGAGTTAATAAGGATTCCATAGAAAACAATACTTCCATACATCCATGCATATTGTCCAAGCGAAATACAACTAAGGACTGTTGGTTCGGTCGACGAGCATGCTATTTGCGAGACTACTCGGCCCTGCATGAAGGCTCATCGAGCTCGATTGGTACCCGGATAATCTTAGTTATAGTAGAAATTAATATCTCCGAACTTTATGACCATTATTCGTCGAGAAAAAGATAAGAACTGCGGGCCGTCGTATATGTACGTGAAACCTGTAGCAAGAATTAATATTTTGGGATAAAAATTGATGATAATTCATTTTGGTGCATAATAAATTAGTTTGCGATTGCCTAAAGATGAAGATTGTCTTATATAAAAAAGCAAGCGGTTCATTCCAACGTGGCAAGTCCTGTGGATGCAACCTAGCATTGGCCAAAGTAAAGTGTGTCCTCACATTATCCCTATGCCATTTAGTTCAAAGTTGATGATAGAAATGGCACTCATGGGGTACTCAAAGGGGTAAAGAAGGGGTACTCAAATTATGAATACAATAATTAGTAATTTATTATTTACATTGCGACATTTCTGAAAGGAACGCATTAAGCACATATGTATTTGGTCAAAAAAATAAAAAAAACGAATGAAAGAAAGAGAGGGAGAGAACCAGCCATCTTAAGAGTAAGCCACTCAAGTTTGGAAAAAAATGTGCAAACGTTTACAACTACTGAGCGATGAGTTCGCATTTTTTGACCGTCACACATGCATGTTTTTACGTGACAGGAATAGGTTACGAAATAGCTATTTTTTTTACCTTTTCGTCGGGTGAACTGGAAAGAGATGGCTTTGAGAGATAGCTCAATGTCTGGTTATGAGGTTCCTAATGTTTGAACAGACAATGGACGTGATCGCAGATGCCTAGCGGTTGGTGACCCCTACGGCATTGGAAAGTAGAGAAAAGAGAGGCTATCGGCGAGAATGAAATAAGTCTACCGAGGCGTGGTGAATTTATGCACCATTATGGTGATGCAATGCATTCAGAATATGAAAAATTAATAATTGAATGGGATATTTCAGTGTGTTAGTTCTCTGTATGAATAACAAAATTTTAGAAAAAAACAAATAATTCACCAAATAATTGATCAAAAATAATTTTAAACGGATCATTTAAGTATAGGTTGAATGATTAGCTACTCAATTATTTTATTAACATTTTAGCGTAATTCAGGTTCAAATTTGGATATTTTCACCATTTACATTTTTTTTACAACTGAAATTTTTAACTTCAGCGACAATGGTTCGCCTAAAATATATAAAACCCTTTTCTTGGGATTTCTATGAAAATATATAGTTATCTTCCAATTCATTAACCTTTTGCGTATCACAAAGCTATGATTTTTGCACTAATTTAACATTGGAAATACCAAATAATAACAATTTCCCATTATGAGAGAAAATAATCGATGCAGCCCATTGATGGAGCGCAGATCTATCGAAATTGATCGAAGTAATCGATAATTTTCTTGGTCCCTATTTTACTCACTTATACGGTCAATAATCTTTTTATATTTTTTTTAGAAGAGAGATTTCAACAAAGAGGTATTCCAGTCCGTAATTGGATGTCCTGAGGAGGGTATTTCTAATACCATACAACGTGCATTCTATTGGCAAAATATGCAGATTCTTCACAATTCAACTTCGAGTTCCTACATACCCTAAAAAAAAACGCAATCTAAACTGTGAAAATGGCGTCAGTCGCTTGACATAAAAATCGCAATAACCTCTTAAAAAGTAAATATAAGCTATTCCAAATTCATTAGCTTCTCGACTCGGGGATTTTTCCCTAAATATCTGATTTTTTCTAAGTCTGTTTGAACGGTACAAGATACGATTATACGTACCGAACTAATGAGTATCTTACGAGTATTTTCACACGCATAAAAATAAGACCATGTTAAATGCAGCACAAAAGGGATTAAGTTAAATTCAATGCTTCTGATTCATTTATGTTGCCAATATTTCATCATAAACCAGTGATCTTCATAAATATTGCTTAGTTTACCCCATTTCCTGGGTTTAATAAACTCATGCACCCAACCAGTCTTTGACTACATTCTTCTTTATTTTTCAGCCCTTAGACTGATTGGCAGCAATCGCATTCCTTCATAAATTTCAGTCCTCTGTGAGTCGTTTTATTTCGGTATAGGATGTGCAGCTGGCGCCTTCTATAATTTTCTTTATATATTTCAATATACGTGGACCTCTACATTTTTTCCGGGAAAGTTACCCTCTATCATGTTTCTAATGCAGTCTCCGTGCCGTAGGATGTGTCCACTTCATTCATCTCTTTTCCTTTTCAAGTCCTCCAAAAGTGTAGGCTGATCCTCAAATTTTTAGAGGACTCCATTGTTGGAGATCTTATCAATGCAGCGAATTTTGAATAACCTCCTGTAACTACATAGCCCAAATGCCTGACTAAAATATGGCGCGTTTGGCCGGTTTGGTAGGTGAGGGTAGAACTCACCCAGTACTAAGCCCAACGGCATGTGA
>LYUA01000800.1:173014-184003 GCA_002093875.1 Calopteryx splendens
TTACATTTAACCTTTTTAACATCACAAACATCCATGCCTGTGGCGGGACTCGAACCGGCGACCCATGGGTTAGCAGGCGAGCACATGCCAACCAAGCTAACCCCGCCGCATAATGCACCCTGGCTACCAGCCACCACCATAAACTATAATGACAGAGTTACAATATTTTTGGCTGATGCCGGCGTATTCTAGAGCGTTGATTCTTCAAAAATACCTTTATTGCTACAGTTAGCATTTTGATATGCGCCGTGCATACTAATTTTATTATTTTCCGAATTAAAATCGTTGAGGACGCATGTTCCAAATCAATTATATATTCTTGATGGGGCGAAGGAAAATCGCCTCCAAAAGTGGAACGGATCGCTCAAACCATAAGTCAGATGAAGAAAGTAGAGAAACCAGGTAGTGATGGGCCCCATCTCTTAACGAGATATGTCCCTCGGTGGACGAAAGGCGGAGTGATGTCATTCATATCCGGAGAAGATCGTGCTGTATTCGTTCATATCGAAGAGCCGGAGTGAAAGGACTGAGGTGGGAAATCGCTTTCGAATGAATAAGTAACATGGTAACACGAAAATAGAAAGAAATCAAGCAGTAAACCGGAATTTCGAAGTTAATTAGAGACTTAAAGGTAAAGATTCTCCCAAAAAGGTTTTCCGCAATACGCAGCTGTATCCAATAGGCGGATTCAAGGGAAGAGGGTAATAGGAGGGCTAGTCCCTCTCGAAGATTTCTGAGCACTCAAAATATTAGCTATTCGTTAAACCCACCTTTCATATTGAGCGTGTTAAATTTATAATGTATTCCATTCAATTCTTTGCATTATATTAATTAATTCGCCATCGTTCTCCTGAATATGCATGAGAGTAGAAAACTGTTAAGGGATAAGAGAATGACAACTAGGATGCATTTTAACCGAGCAGGCTAACACTATGTCTCCTTCTAGAAATCAATTATTTCTACGTGGAAGAAATTATTATCTATGTATATTTTCTCGTATATTCCCGTTCAGCAACATTTGGAAATAACTATAGTAAAAATAAACTTTTACTATTGCCATTTCGTTTATTCGTAATAGAAGTGTGAATGTGTTAAACTTGGGGGAATAGGTATGACAAGCTTATACTTCATTTTTCACTAAAACATTCCCCATCCCTACTGTATTCAGCATGACCATATGGCATGGCATTTGAAAGAAGTGCGTATACTTATTTGGCATGTGATGTTCATAGCAAATTCAAAGGAAAAGTCGGTATTGTCGTGATTGCTGGGATGCTTTCCCTGTATAAAATTATGATCGCTTGATAACCCTAAGGCCGAGATTAGAAATCTGCCTGTAGTATCGGTGTATGTAATCTCATTAAAAGATGTTTTATGCCTGTGAAAAGTTACCACAAGGAATAACAATAGCCGCATATCATTAAATACTCAGACACCTACTTCCCGCTCGTATAAGAAATACCACGATGGATGTGTCGTTTCGTGGCAAATGGCTAAAGTAGGATTTAATTTGAGCAAAGCGCTAAGGTTAGCCATTGAAATCGGAGGTTTAAGATCACCATTGCGTCGAAGGTCAAAAATAGCCGAATAAAGTGAAATATAATCATCTCACTATTAATTTTCAAGGATCAGGGTAAACATTTTTCCTGATACATGGTGGTATATTTATACCAAGTGATTAGATTGTGGACCGTCACATTTAGTAGTGCAAAGCAGAGACTTATGGTAATAGCTAGGTCTTCTGGGGCGTCACCAGTATGATTATTTGGGGAGTATAGGCTAGTTATGTAGTGGAGAAAAACCCGACATTTCCCTTCTTGCTCGTCCTTCCCCAGATTGAGCAGAATCCGAGTATCGTCTTCATATTTCCAGTATCCCCATCGTGAAAGACAAGAGTAAGCCATGTTTCGTATTTCTTCACCAACCTTTCAAAATTAGTCCCAATAGATCTTAAAGCAATTTTTACTCTTTTAAATAGGGTAAGAGAAAATTGAAGATTTTTGTATACTCTTCTAACGATACAGTCTAATCAAAAGAGTGGAGCTTAAGGCATTTTTCTAATATACCGAAACTCGTTACTGATTTTGCGTACTCGATGAAGAATTTAAAAATCATTATATACCTTTCCTTTCAAAGTGTGCCATTGAGAAAATTTGGTCATTTAGACATAAAACCTGTTAAATATGCACCAAAAAATCCTTCTATTTCCTAATGTTTGAAAAATATCCACATAACAATATAATTTGGGAAGCCCATGATGAGCTCCAGAGTTAAACATAATTGGTTGGATTTCCTTAGGCATGAATTTTACAAATAAATTACTACGCTAAAAAGTTAACGAACTAGTAGAGTTTCTTCATTAGAATATAATATTTGAATAATGACATTCTAAAACTAATAACATTAAGCTTTTCGATTGTGTACCATGTCTTTAATAAATGTGAATACCTTAATTACTTGTCAGCCTCAAATATGGGATGTTAGACTTTTCTTTTTACCACTTGAATATTTATAGATCATTTTTAATTCTCTTCAGATCAAATTAAAATACACATAAAATGACTTAATAACAAAATAAGAAAAATTAGGCCAAATATATAGTGTGTGCATATTTATAGAAAGAATATATATTTTCCACATACTATTATAGGTATTATACCTATAAGTATTCTACCAAGTAGGAATATCTTTGCAAAGGACCCGAAATCTATTATTCTTACTAGTGGATTTTTGGACTCTCCTTAACTATACAGATTCTTAGCCCTTCTTCCATACACAATTGCTTTATTCTGTATTCCATAGTTTCTGACACCTTTATGCCACATATAATAACTCGAATACTCCTTCCGCTTCCCTGATAACCAAATTTTCTGAAGCATTCAATACTCGTCTGCCCTCTTTAGCTCCTCCATTTACTTTTTATACTCTATTCTAATTGCTCTCAACAGCTACGAAACTTTCTCCATTCCGTCTGTCAATTCTTTTTTTATCTATAGATCTATTCATTTATTATTTTTGATCTTCTTCCAACCAGTATCTCGAAACATTTTCAATAAAAGCTCTTCCTCTTTTCTCGAAAACCCTAATTCTTAAACCACACCAGCAATGCTACGCTTCATATTCAGGTCACGACTTGTATTTTCTTTACGTCTCCATCCTGAGCCCCGGCCAGCAGTTCCTTTTTGCAGTTTCTCGCGTGGGAAATGTTAAGATTATATTTTAAATGTTCACTACGTGTAAACATATGTGAAGAACGAGAATATTTAAAAGATTATTTATCCTCTGCCAGTCGGATAGTAATGGTTCTGATATTAAATCTCATTATACTCGAGCGCGAAAACCTGTTTTCAACAAGTTCTGCCAAGGTTCTACGTCCACATCTATTCCTAGGAAAGCAGTTTCATGACGTTTATAGTTTGTCGATCGCGGTTTCCGCGCCAGCGGCGAAAATCTGGCATTTATAATCCTTGCTGTAACATTAATCCCCCAAGTGCAACGCATATACCCAAGCAATTGTGATACCACTGCTTGCGTCGAACTCAATTTGTAAAACTGCTATTCTCTTAAGTGTTTCAAGCCACAATAATTCAATGGGGCGACCTCATCAGTGCCATCATTGCGGTTATATGACCCCGACACCTTCAGGTCTTAAATATACCCAAACGATGCATCCCTATTTGTAATGCCAACAGTCGAGAACTTGTGTCGGGCGACCAAATAAGGCTAAATCTTCGGGAAAAGTGCACGTCCCGAGTAGCAGCCAGGGCACACGTCCATCCATCAGGGTGGAAATGGGGTAGGGGGACCGCGTCCGACGGAAAGGATTAGATGCGTGGAATATGAATGGACGGAACGGAATATGAATCGAGTGAAAGTGAATCGGGATTCCCGGGGGAATAGGGAATGGCCGATGGGCTGGAGAGGACAGGAGTATGCGCGGGAGTGAGAGTTGTGGACGGGGGGCCGGCGAGAGAGAGATGCGGAGGCACCAAGGTGGCCGGGGCGCAGTTCGTAGCGGCGGTGGTGGACGGAGGAGAGGGTCGATCCGGCGTATTCGCCGGGGGTGAGGAANAGGGGGTGTGGGCGAGGGAGGGAAAAAGGGGGGGGAGAACGTCTCCTCCGTCCGAGGCGATAGTGGGGAATGCGCCTCTCGGCCGGCTCCCTCCCCCACGAACGTCCTCAATAACCTCCCGTTCACTCCCCTCTGACCTCCCACTTCACAGCGTCCAATCCGACCCTCCCCCTCTGTTTCGTCTGCCTCCGTCCCCCGCGGGAGATGCAAGGCTGTTTGATTCGAGGGAATATGGGGAATATCTGACCCAGTGTTAACGTCGAATTAAAGAAATTATCCTTCAACTTCTTCTCGAAGTTTTTTCGTTGAAGGCGTTAGGCTAACCTTTTCCCCCCAATTTCATTTTGCCCACAAATTAGAGCACGAACTAAACTTTTTCTGATAGATTTAAGTTCATTATGAGTAAGTTATTCGTACTCACCATAGTCATAGTGCCTCTAAACCAGCGGAACTACAAGCGCTCATTTGTATTTTAATTATACTTCACCAAATATGAAAAACGTGGAATCTCGAGATTCCTAGAACATAGGTATTTGAAATATCCCCAAAGTCGACGTATCCAATAAAAATTATTCCCTTAAATTATTTACTAACCTAACAATAGGTAAGTTTTACATACAACTCAATCAATCACTACTAGGAAGTGCGGAAGAGGATGTTTGAATGCTAGTCTACGGTCTAATGTTTAATAGAAAATCTTCGCTTCTCATAACGGCACTAAAGGAAAGGGGAGTCAATGAAATTAGAAAAAAATTGCTTTGTTTTCTCTGAATATCTAAATCTGCTATCTAAGCATGCATTTTCTTATTTAATGCTCTAAAATTCAGGAAATACAGAAAGGGTAACCATTTATTTCTGGCAGAAAATCAAGACTTTCACCCATGTTTACAGAAATGCCTATGAAATAAAGGAGGGCATTTTGATATCACGGTCATAACTTTAAGCGACGTTTTCTCATAAATTAAATAAATGGAAAAATTAAACTATTAAAATGCTTAAATCATTTCACTTTGCCTAGTTTCTAATAATGTTCATTTGGCATATTTAAATGAATTGGAATTCGCATATTGTGCCTCTTATTTCCAATTTATGCTAAGGTGGTAGCTTTAACCCCAAAGAGAATTATTCCATTTTAAACGTCCAATTGGTGATAACATACATCTACGCATTTTTTTGCGAAAAGGGAATCGCGGCATCAGGTATCATACCTCATTACCGTCGAGGACACCTGACACTTTATCGGGGGCTCACGACGACTGACCCCTCGTCCTCCGCAGTGGCCACCGCTAATGTGTCCCTAACGACGTGACCCTTCCATCCGCGGCCCGCACGTCACCGCGCAGCTATTGACCCCTTCCGTCGGGCGCGTGCCTTTTCACGACTCGCGTCCAATTTCGAAGACGCCTTCTTTCCCTCTCTCCCGAGATTTGCATCTCCCTCTCTCTCCATCCAAACCACCCTCACCTCCCCCGTCCACCTCGTCAGCCCCCTCAACTCTCTAAAGCCACCCTTCACATCACAAAACCGTTAAAGTATCTTCCACGCGAAAACAAGCCCCCGCGTCATTCATTTCCCGGCAGTAAATCACGTCGAATTTTGAGTCCGCCGTCTTCCTCCCTATTCCCCCAGGTAACGGATAAGGAAAAAGTACAGGCTGGCAAACATCATATTACACATTGCGAACATTATATTTATACCTGTAACTGTGCTCGCGAGCTCGGGAGGTATGGCATTTATGGAATTATGGCTGAAAAAAGAAGAGCTCGTTTTTTAATCTTACGATTGAACTAACGAAATTAGCACAATTATTAATTAATTAAGGAATATGTGGACTACGGTTGGATGAAAACTGAGGATGACCTTCATTTAATTTTCTGTGCGGAACAGTGAAAGGACCTAACATTTCGCGTACGCTCAATTTTGGATCAAGACATTTTAATAAACGTGCAGGTTTGCTACCGTAATTTCTCAAATTAATGACGAAATATATTTTGTTATTTCTTGCGGAGAAATTTATCGAGTTAAAGGTCAACATCCTGCAGTAAAATAATATGATGTTGGTTTTTAGCATTATTTTCTTACCAGCCGGGTAAAACGAGGGCTACAGAGGCATGCAACATTGTTAATAATAGACTGATACTGAGATTACACGGATGATTTCCGGAAGGATGCCCTCTAATCAATGTCAATTTACAAGTTTTTGCATACAAATTGTACAAGTACTTTCATACAAGATTCAGGTTAAAAGGTGTTAGCTTTGTATAATTAAGAACGATGTCCGCATAATACGCAATCGAATGTTTCAGATCTAAAATTGGTTTAAATAAATTTTAGCGACCATTGCAAAGATGCTTGCGAAGAATAGCTACTACGCAAGGAAGAGGAAACAAAGATTTTCAAAAGAAGGTGGCATCGAACGTTTGACAGACTTTCTTAAATTTTACTTTCTGAATCTTAACTACTAAAACGACCGCCACTTTCACTCCCCGCAGTGATTAACGTGTCTCCGATTGCTTTTCTCAGTACCGTCCTGTTTTAGTAGACGCAGTGATTGCTCCAGCAATCATGTATTTGATTGCGGCTTTCCTTTTAATGACGTTGATTCGAGATGAGTTGCAGGCTGTTTGATAACTTTCTGAGAAGGATGATCGCTCTTATAATGACATTATGATTGTTACAAAAACGGTTTCGGCGTCTCGTGGAAATGCTGTGCTATATTCTAGAGACACGAATTTATGATGGATCAAAGATGGGACAGCATGAGATGCATTACGTTATTTTATTTCATATATACCTACCTACTCGTCCATTAGCGTGGTTATTTCCGAAATTCCAATGGAGAACTTGATTTATTTGTAATCTAAAATATTTACAATGATATGATCAAATACAATGATGTATCGATAATGAGATAACGATTACAGTTTGGGTATGCTTTTTACATGAAATACAGAAATAATCATTGTATTTATTGCATCTCCCCCAAAAAATAATAAAAAATAATAGCAACATATTAATGATTATAAATATTTTAAAAAATCGTTTGAGGCACATTATGGCATTATCGACCTATTTTTTTAAAAATAACTTATAATTGTTTGCATCACCTTATCGTTATCGACCTTCGTCGAATACGCAAAATAAACACATTACGTTTGGCTATCGCTTTGTCATATTTTATATAACCTTCATTTCTTCACAACTCACCAAGAAAGCAAAAAGTGGTTTCCATTGTGGAGTGTTAATTTAAATCATGCACCTTAATAATGTAATTCCATCTTAGATGCGCATTTCATAATGTCAAAGAAATTATGCCGACTAATATTGTTGAATGCCTGAATGTATAAAGAATATTTATTCTTTAACGAGATATAAATTACATTTTCACTTGTAACATTGTTAACAATCACGCAGGAACAAATAAAAATATAAATTTGTGCTACATCAGTGGTGAACGATGGACACCATTTTCATTCCCTTTCGGAAAATCATTTTTTTTCAACTACAATGAATGATAGCTTCGTTGAAAGTTTTCTCTAGCCGCACCCTTCTGACCACACTTCATGGCTTTACTTCCAGTTCCATTGCGCCTACTTGGGCGCACTTCCTATTCCAAATTTATGCGGCGATTTTAGCCAGGAAGGAAGAGAGTTTCAAGCGAGTAACCTTCCATCCTGTGACTAACCTGTAAATTACTCCGTTAAACTTAACTTTAGGAAGTCATATCTCGGTCGTTGAAGTCACCGCGGTGGATTCGGGCGGAGAGATAGTGGTGAAATGGCATGGAACTCTGAGCAAAAGCGCAGCGACTCGTCTTTCACCGTTCACTCCCACGCGCTCGCCTTATGACCTTATTAGGGGAGAGGAAGACCTTCACTCACCTCCACCTTAGGTCGTCGGAAACTTCCGGTTTTGCTCCATAGTGCAACTACACTCTCCTATCTCCACCACCGCGACAAAAGAGCCTGACCTAAGTCCGCTAATGGCAAAGATTTTCTCCCCATTTCACGCGCTTCGAAGGAGATTTCAACGTTAATCTGCCTTTAGAAAAAAGAACCTACTTCCCGGTATTCACAATGCTTTGGTGCGTGGCAGGGGTTCAAGCGCGAAAGGAAAAGGTTGGTGAACGGGAAAGGGTTTTAAGGGATTGGCTCAGGAGGTAAGGGATTTGTTTCTTTCTATCCTCCAATGATCTCAGGAAAACGTTCTTAACTCTGTTAGTCCTGGCATCTTAATATCTAATTTTATTTTAGTGGTCCGATCGACAGGTATAAGTTAGGTAACGAATAACTTTAACTCTCTAGGCCTAAATTTTGATCTTCCATGATTTCCTACCCGGATCGGCAAGCAGAGTAGTGACAATTTTCGTTTTACCGCAGAATATGAAAAAAATAGTTACGGTGGAATAGAGGTTTAATAGCGCTTGTAATTGGCCTAACGGAATTGAATAATAGTCCTTCAGTCTTTTATTTTATCCTCACCCATTGGTCTTCCTCGTAAGACCTTCACTACTTTCAATTTTTTCCTAAGGCTAGTACTGTTTAGATTCATTCCGCTATAGTTAGTAAAGAACGCGAATTTCCCATAGTACTTCTCCCGTTGATTAACAATATTTTTTTAGTTAATTCCGTGGAAAATATCCGTTTTCACTTTTTCAGCTTTGCAGGGTTTACCAAAGGAAAAGGAAAGGTACACCATCTGGCGAACGTAAAAACTAACAATGGCCTTGAAGAAGGCCGAATGGCTGGCGCCCTATCGTCTTGAGAGTAGGTCACTATTACGACTCACAGTAGAAGAGGGGAATGTGTCTTATTTTGAAGGCCATTACGTTTATAAGACCATTTTGAAATGGAAATGTTTCATACTTAAAATATATGGGAATTTTTGGCTATTCCTTAAGAAAACATTTCTATCAAGACAACATTAAATGCTCATTTAGGGAAAAATATTTCTGATGAAAACTAATTGCCGTTTGTGTCGTCTTAAGAAAGACCCATAGAGCGTATGTAATTGGAGTGGAATAAGTGTATGCTGTAAAAAATTATTGCCTTCATAATCTCTTTTTGTTTCATAATATTAGCTGAAGTAACAACCGTTTTCTTAGCTCCAATTTTTCTTCGACTTGTGGTAAAATTCTGTTTTTTTTTCGCCCACCCTTCTGCCCCTTTCGAACTAATTCTTGTTCTGGTTTGTGACTCAACAAAAGTTTTCAGTTGCAGCAAGTTTTTTACAGGACAGTTACACTTTAATAAAGGACATGATTTAGGAGAATTAAGTTCTTAATACTTCTACTATTTCACAACAGTTAAATATACGTTTTCCTTGGGTAGCCTGCGTTGTTCAAAGTGAAAACTGTCATAAATTCTACACAATAAATAGCATATCTAATTCCCCACCAAACGCCAAATCCCAAGCATATATTTAATAGCCTCTGACCTAAACCTAAGTATTAGGCAAGTGCAATGCAAGTACATTGCGCAGTTATGAAAATAATGCTGATATATTCCGAGATGTAAGCTCGAAGTTTGGAAATTACTAGATTGTCGTATCAAAATATAAAAATAATAATGTCAGTTTTTTTGGTGAAATCTACTGTCAGAAACTTTTTAAACGTTTTCAGGAATCATTGTAATCGCCATTATTTCCTAAAAAAGTGTTCTTAAATTTAACATTAGAAGACGATAACTTTAACAGACCTTGAAAGTCATAGGGTGGGCACAATATGTACACAATACAATACGTCTCAATATCACTTTCATGCATTTCCGTATCTAGAATTGATTAAAGAAACCAAATATTAACTGCCGGGGGCCTTACATAGGATATCAGTAAATGTAGCTAAATGACGGAAGAACACAGGTAAATACGATAACAATCGAGAACTCATTACTTAAGGTTATTCGTGTGACTGTGAAAATTTATGAATCGAGATATGAATCATTGAAAAATATGAACGAAAAGAATATTAGCTTTCGAAAACTGATGTTAAGGCCCGAAGTTGACGTTCGAATTTACCAAAGAAATGAGGAAATACATGGAAGAATATAAGAGGAAAAAGGCATACGGCTATACGGAAAAGAAGTGCGTGGATTGGGGACATCTTAAAAAACAATTAATTTTTTTGGCTACATAATAGAAGTGGAAATAGGGGAGTATCACGATGGATACCATGGGATAAAAATACTGGGACCAAATAGGAAGTTGAGGATGACTAGGTTTATCAAGCCAAAGAGATTTATCACAGGGTAGTTATTGATTTCAAGGAGCTAGTTTATGAGGAAGAATAAACTTCCATGGCGCTGTCGTCATGGGATTCCATAAATAATTCCATCTAAATATCCATAGCATTGCCAACCATTTGGGGTGGTAAGAGTATGAGGAATGGGAACACGCAAGTATATGCTCTCCCCTTGGTTTACACACGCATATACATGCAAACTCGTCAAGAAGTTATGACCTCTTCATTTCAATAGGGGCAGAAGTAATCATTTTGTTATCAATGTAAGTCTTGTTTCCCTAATTACCTATGCCTTAATTATTGACTTTGTGACCCTCCAGGAAATTTCTCATTCAATAACATAATGAACAGCATTAGTGTCACTATTTTTTCAGTCAACACAGAAAAAGTTAATTTCCTAATGTATGATGAATAATTATTAACATATTTTATTCACCTACCGAAATGCAGCAATTAATCTAATTATGTCATATTTCAGAAAAAAATATCCTTGTCAACTTTCTCATGGTTGAGAAATATTTTATTCACGCCTGCGCATCTATATTTGAGATCTAGTTATGGATTACTTAAATGAACACCTTGGGTATGGATATTTATTTTATAACATGTGAGTTCGAAAGCTGAGCTAAATACAAATATATATATATATATATATATATATATATATATATATATATAT
>LYUA01000800.1:241776-265613 GCA_002093875.1 Calopteryx splendens
CAAGCATTTTTAATTTCTAAGCGAATTTCATAACCACCAAATTATGATTAGAATCATCATCCGACCCCAGTAAGCTATGCTAGTCGATTATGCTGTTTGCAACTCTGACTAAAGTCATAAAATAATGTAATTTGTGTATTCTTTTATCTCCCAATATGTGTCAGTGACTAAATCAGGTATTAGTCGCCTCTGAAAAACTCATTTTACTCTCGTTACGGTAATCTTAGTTTTTAAATAGCATTCTCAATCTCTCACACCCACCTCTCCCTTACCCCATATTTATCACGTGATTTTTTTCCAGGAATGTTCCCCATTATTTCCTCTAGTCGGCCATATACACATCCTACTTCTTTCTACATGCAACTACTAGTTTGTTATTTTTTATTTTACGGTTAACTATTATTCGACGTGCTAATTTGTAACCACTTGTCGGCAATCTTCATTTTAGTTTCAAAATAATTCTTGTTTTTGGGCCCTAATCATTTTATGCATTTCAGGCTTAAACGAGTTATACATAAAATATTTACGTTAATTAAATATCCAAAAGCTGTTCAAAAATGCATACGTACCACACATAGTTCGCACAGTGAAGGAATTCAATTCATAATCAGTATATTTTTGAATCTTGGTAATAGTGAAATGTGGAAGCCCAGCGGGCAGTGTTCGGCTGCTGATAAAATCCTAGTGGCGCGAGTTTGTGGTTACTAGACCTTCGTGAGATACTGGATGGTGGATGGAGATGAAACTGGATTTCCCTACTCTGAATCTCACTCCCCTTACGGCTAGGTTTGTGGTGAGCCCCCCATTCATCTTTCACAACCAGTCATAGGGTTAATTGCTGCGATTATAGTGATTTTCATAATCACACTCCTCACGCTAACCCTTCTTTTTGTCTTCTTCATCACTCAGTATTTAGTTCTACTACCATTCATATTCCTGATCCTTCTATCCCTCACCTATCAAACCAACCTTTGGGTTGATGACTGGGATGATGACCAATATACTATCAGGTATGGGCACACCAAAAACACTCATCAATCAGACATGTGGCATTGGCATTTTTATGCGGAGTCTTCTAATATTTGGCTTGTAAATCAATATTAAAATCACTTTAAGCTGTCAAAACTCCTGTTAAGATATTAATACAGATAGGCGTCGTCGCGCGCGAAAATCTGTGCGAAGCACACTCGATGACCGGGATATTAACCACATTCGGGAAACTAGTTTCTTATTCTCATGAAAAGTGATGAATTTTCACCATATAGAAAAGCTTGTAGGGAATTATTTAAAATTTTGAATATACCTGTCTTCGTAATTTAAGTTCTCCTAAAATTCGCTTCCTAGATATTTTGGACTTCATAAGAATGTGATGAAGTCACCACTTCAGTTGTTTCGTCCGTAACACATGAGATGAAATCTACTGAAATGTCTCGCTGAGTGAAAATCCTTTCAATTTACTAAATCTATTTCAATTAAATCGCTAATGCACAATATAAGGCATATATTTTTGAATACTTCATCACATAATCATTATATTAATTTTAAATTAATGCTAGAGAATTATTTTGGTGTTATTTATGACGATCGACCAAACAAAACCTATATAGATCTAACACAGACCCAAAGGTATACAGCACAAGCTTCTAATTTATAAAAAACGGATCGCATAACAAATAAATAATCTATATAATTCAAGGAAAAACAATTATATACATTTAAGGACATTAACAATGAATAATATATCTTGAGGAAAATAGCTATTAATGACATTTTTAAATACCGAAATGGCTACCCTACCTTTGGCCACAACGTACTAGGTATGCTCTAAACAAGGTTGCATCTCTTCACCAAAAAGAATGTTTCGAAACATTTATCATTATATAACATGAACAAACGAAAATGGCGAAGAGATACATTATGTAAATTATATTCAAGCGCAACCACAAAAGGATAAAGCCTCATTGGGGCAGCACATATAAGAGGTAATTTCCGTGTGACGCATCTCTCCTTTAAATTCCCGAAAGCTCTTCATTTTCTCTTTTGTACAACCGTGTGTTCAAAATATTCACAGAACTTTCTCTTCTTGAAGCCTCCAAAAAAGTAAGACGATGCCTAGCAGTTAGAAACAATTATTAATGCTAACTAGTGACGGTAACTGTAGTGAGTGTAACTAACAATCTGAATTTAAAAAATATAGGTCGTGCCCACAAAATTTAGAAGTTTGATATTCTACGCGGAAGATTATCTCGGAGATTATTTTACAAACTGCGAAAGTATATCGTAGCACTTAAAATGGTGTTTCTCCCTTTTAGCTTCCGAGCCCAGGATTTTATTTTCCCTCTTAGTATGAGCCGTAAGCGGTCAGCCTTTCTTGGAAAAAGTAAATAAAAACACACTGAGGTGAAGGAAGCCAAGTAGCTTCGGACTGCAGACCGCAAACTTTTGGCAAGTGTGCCAAGTGAGAGATACAAAAAAGAAGAGAGCACGTCACTTCATGAACGAAAAGCAGTTGAAACAATACCGCTGATTCATTGAAATGTTATTTATATGAGAGGAGAAAATCGAAAGCTTGAGTGTCCTCTGTCGTTTTCTCGAAGTGACTGAAAAGTCTGAAGCACAAAGGCTTTTCAACGCTTCCAAACCCTTCCCCATGCGCAATTTACCGAGTAAATAAACATGTCTCTCTGAAATGTGAAATGGCTTAAAGAGCAAACCGAAGAAAGGAAAATGGGGTAAGTGGAACAATATCAATATTCACCAAGAAATTAACAAAAATATTCGGTGTCATTCAATTCCCTATAACCGGGGAAATAATATCGTCAGTCATGCTCAGCCAAAACAGATCGTGAAGCGTCTGTATGCCAAAGCATAATCTCAAATCATGCAAATAATATCAAAGTTTTGGCTCACCAATGTCATAATTCCAGGTTTTCTTATTGTGTTGAGGCCAACGGCAACGCTAAGAAAGAAGAGCAGGGTACTCTGGAATCTTCGAAAAGCGAATCTTCATTTGTTACGTGTTTCTCGCGCGATCTTGAGGTGGAATAGAAACGCCTATCCCCCGGTTTTGTAAGCATGCATCTTGGCATAAAGGCAGCTGGTTTGTGATCTATTCCTTGAATGATAAAAAAACAAATCGAAATAGTTCAATGGGGAGAATATAGTAGGTTGAAAATAATCACAACAACAACTCCGATACTCAGTGGAAATCACAGGTTACTTGTAGGTAAAGTAACTAACTACGTGGGAAAGAAAACAAAACTCTTGAAGATATGACGGACAAAAAGTAAGCGTTAAAAACGGATAAAGCTTTTTTCTGTGTTCTTGAAGTCATAACGCAGTCCATATTTTACAAAAGGAAACTACCTTTTTATTAAATTAAAATAGTCGTAATATTTTTATGCATCGGATACGTTCTGGTTTCAGACAGTTTTCGATGAAATTCTATTTTTTAGAATTTTTATTAAATAATTTACAGATAGCGAAAGTCGATAAATTGTTGAGAACCAGCAGAAATAATCCCTGGGACAGCCAATAATATAATTACACCTCAGGTGACCCTTTTGCTTCGGTGGGTGAGTCCGATGATTCAAAGGCTCAAGCATACTTTATTTTTTTTAATAGGTGCCCTTTTTTTCTAGTGCGGTTGCAACATAGGCCTTAAGAACTTAAATTTCACGATTACTCTCCAGTAAGAAACGGACTCTTGACGCAAATGACGATTCATGAAAATCGAATGGATAGAAAAAGTGATGAATAAGGGTGCCCGCTTAGAGAAAAATTAAGAAGAGAGACCAAAATAGAACAAAAAATGCGAGAATCTCACAAGGTAAAAATAATTCACCTAGGCAGGAAATTGAGGGATCCCGAGGAAAGGTTTCCGGTTCTGGCTTCCTATCCCGGTCGAGGGAAATGATTTTTACGCTGTGAAATTCTCGAATATTTGTACACTCCAGCGGGGGAATCCATGGAAGTTACTGTCACGGTATTTCCCGTAATTTTTCCAGAACAAGAAAAGTTTAGAAAGATACCAAACGTGAACTCGTGAGAAGCACAGGAGCATATTGTGGTAACATTCTCAGAATGGGTAGGGAAAGGGAGTAGTGTGAATGAAGTGTGGGTAAATCTCTAAAGCATATGAACGACTCGTTATGTTCCCTCGAAAAAACTAACAGCAAACACCGACCCGGAATATTATAATGCTACAATTTGAAGATTAAAAAAAAAGTGAGAAGGCTTCGCAGGATGAGAAACCGAAGCGCTTTATACATGATTAATTATAAAAATACTTATAAGTAAATGAATACCGAAAAGTTAAGGGCCAGAGACTAATTTGTGAATGAAACTATGAAAAATCAAAAATGGAGAGGGCTATATAAGTATGCTCGAAGGAGACGTAGAGGGAATAATGTTCTAGAGACAATTTCTTTTCAATGGGAAGGCCGCAATTAGGACTAATCAAATCACAGCAAACAACCCGAAGGTCGGTTTGGCAGGTGAGGGTGGAGCTCACCCAGGACTAAGACCTATCAGGCGTGTGAAATTTACACATCAGGGTAGGGGGGCCAGGTCCTTTCCCGGTGCCGCCTGTGATTTCCCAGGATGACCTGTTCCCCGAAAAATGATACACCGCTTGGGTGAAGCTCAGGGTGTCAAGAAGCATCACCCAGAATCGAACCCGGGCCCTGCAAGTTAGTACCTCAGAGCTCTACCAACTGGATTGCCGTACCCCAAATGTTGGATGATAACTTTTCAAAAGCATCAGCTTTCAGAGAATTATATTCCAAAGTATGTACCAGATATCAGAACCGGAACAAATGTGTCATTGGTTATAGTGCGGGATGATGTCACGCCATTCCTTTTCGAAATGAGGGACAGGGATATCAGGAAATTATTAGGTAATATAAAAAGTCACACATCCAGTGGCCCTGACGGTTTAGCGGGTGAGCTAATTAAAATATTGGGGGTTGCACTGGTCCCTTTTCTAAAACATCAATTCACAGTAATAATAAACAATGGAGAGTGGACTGATGACTGGAAAAAGTCAATCATAGTTCCCATTTATTAAAAATGGTCTCATAATAGTGTTGATTCCTATCGACCATTTACTTTGGCATGAATTGTGTGCAAAATTATGGAGCATCTGATTGGGGACTATGTTAAGGAAGCCTTGAAAAGAAAGAACTGGTCATGGGTAAGACAACATGGCTTTTGGAAAGGCCACTCCTGTGAAAGACAATTAGCGTCTCTTTATCAGGACCTAGCGGAAGGATTATATAACGGAAAGCTAATCGATGGAGTGCTCATAGACTTTTCAACAGCGTTTGAACAGGTGAATCAGGAGATTATTATGGAAAAGGTAGCCAATATAGGCATAGAGGGGAAGGTTGTAAATTGGATTTATAATTTTCTGACGGGCTGATCTCAAAGGGTTGCTGTCGGTGATGTTTATTCGGAGGAATTTTATGCAACTTCTGGTGTGCCGCAAGGAAGTGTGCTGGGACCTTTGCTTTTTGTAATTTACGTGAAAGACATCAGAAAATATATAAAAAGCTCAATTAGGATGCTTGCAGGTGATTGCATTATTTACAGGGAAATAGAAACAATTTACGACGGCAAAATATTACAAAACGACCTAAATGTCTTGGAGAATTGGGCAAATAAAAACGAAATGGTTATCAATGCTAGCAAAACAAAACTAGTTAGATTCCGGAAAGGCTGAAATGCTAGATCAAATGAATATTATATGTATAATGGGTGGCCTGTTGAAAGAAACGAATAACTGTAATTATCAAAGAGTCATTTTAATTAGAGACCTGCAATGGGCGCCACATATCGAATACACTACAACTAGAGCATTTAGAGCATTGCACTTTGTGATGAGAACTATGGGAAAAATCTACTTCGAAGCAAAAGAATTATAAAACAATCGTAAGGCCTATTTTAGAACGGGGCGTCAGTTTGGGGCTTTTATCTTGACGGGCAGATAAAACAATTGAACAAAGTTCAGCTACTAGCCGCAAGATTTATAACGGGGAATTTTAAAATAAAGGCTAGTGTTACAGAATTGATTAAAAAACTGGGTTGGGAAACACTTGAATCAAGGAGGAAGAAGGCACGTCTGAAGTGCATATGCAAATGCTACATTGGTGAAAGTAAATATAAATAAAAATTAAATATACATATAAGTAAAAAGTATATAAGTAAATATAAGTATAAGCGAAATATTGAAAAAAACCTTGATATCTGGCTTGGAAAGACTCTCCAAGGCAGATTTAAAATACAGGAAAATATTCTTTTTTCAATCGGGAGATAGAGGATTGGAATGCTCTACCTAAAAATATTCTAGGTATTCTACTCCCAAGTAACGTTCAAACGGTTATGAGGCTGAAAAAGGTTGATTTATTTTGAGGAAGTTGATTTATCGTAAGACAATTCTATTTATCTTTTGTGATATGTTTTTATTTCTTTGTAAACTGTCTCTTATAAGGTATTTTCAAAATTTTAGCCGCTTTATGTTGCCATCTGACCGTATGGTCGACTTGTTACTATTGTGCTAATAATAATATTAATTACACCAACACATAAACATATAGCTCGGATAGAGGAGGGTAAAAAGTATTAAGGTGAATAATACATGAATGCTCGAAATGGAAAGAATGCAAGAAGCATGTAGCCCATAGAAGTAAACGATCAAAAGGATTAAGGGAAAAATTTATTGGAAAACATTTTGAAACGTAGTAGCCCCTGTAGCCAGTTAAGGAAGGACAAATGGGAAAGTTGTGGAAAAAATATAAAAGGCTACAAAGGAATTCCTCCGATGAATGCATAAAAAATAAATGGCAGCCATGAAAGAGACATATGAATGAATGAATATGCTTAACTTGACGAGAATTGACCGCAAAGCAGCGCCATACCTATACGAGGATTAATGAGCACTGATGATTATGAGAGGAGGTTGAAGATCACCAATCATCGTATTGACAGCTAGATAATGATGATGCTAATTTTTCAAAGAGTAACACATTAGTGGTTTACAGAAGTCACAATTTTATGACATCGTTGAAAAATCATCCATAGTAGTACTATCCCATTAAAACGAAAACCTCCCGAAACGTGTCCTAAACAGAGGGGAAGGTGAGTCTCGGTGTCCTTGCACACATTTTACGTGTCTTGGGAGAACACTATATGAGATAGGAACCATGAGAAAAAAAGGATTCGGTGTAGGAGAACGCTCTCTCCTTAGCTCGGTCTCTCTTTTGCGATTTCTGTTCTGCCAGTTGAGAGTTTGTTGCCCTTGTTCGCTGCGTCAGCGGCGGCAGGTTGGAAAGGGAGGGCAGAACGACGGGAGTCCCGCATGCTCGAGCTAAACTGACCGGGGTTCACTGAGCGCACGGAATCCGTGGGGGCGATGCTCTTATGAGGGAAAGAAGGAATGGGGAGTGAGGAACTGTTCGAAACGAGCTGTCCAGGAAGGGAGTTGGCGGCCTTTGCTGGGAGGGAGAGAGTGATGGAAGAAATCAAAATATGTATGCATTGTAATTTGACCATTAAATGTTCCCGCGGCTAAATTAATCCCGTACGCAAAGAAATGACATGGTATAAGTAGAAACGGCAGTGAACTCCACTTTTTTTGGTGTTCCAACGTTTCAGTCTCTTCATCTGACCTAAAGAACTTGTTGGGCCCAATAGGACCCCATTCATCCCCGAGTCAGGTTTTGAACTTGGGATCTTTAGGCTGTCATCTCGGCAAGTCAACAACGTGAAAAACGTGGACGTCTGTAGAATAAAATAACGTTAACATAATTCCATAGTGATGAGTCAAAACGTTTCTTCGCCTTCACAAAATTCGTGATCTTAACTAAACCAAGAATTAATACGTCAACATTTTTAATAAAAAATACCCTATTTTTAATTTTCTCAATTATATAATTAAAGAATGGTTTTCTAAAAAAATTCTCGCCGAACCATTAAGTGCAGAGCATAGTATTGATGTAAAAATGCTGCTGATGATAACTGAACTGAAAAAATCATCGTTGATACAGAGTCGAGCCAAGGATTTTCAGTGGAATTTGGGGTTGCACTTAAACCACTTGTCAATTATGGCTTAGATATGCTACCGAAATGGCTGCGAATAATATCCATTCCAATGAACGTTGTTCGATTACTGGATTGGGCTAAGAGCCCATTTATATTTCGTATTTCGAGATAACTTCTCAATTAGTGTTCTGCCATTTGCACGTTTAAGTGGATGGGAAATTAATCGCCGAGACTCATCGCAACGTTTATAATTACTAACTTGTTTACTTATCTTGAAGAGTAGAAAAAATACCTCATTTGACGAACGCCTCTCCGTCAAAACTGCGTTACTTGAAACGTTTCTTGTGACAACATTTGCGGAAATGGAGCACCCACACTGAGGACCGCGGTGTAAAGTAGTAATGGACAAAATACTGGTTGAAAATAAAATGATGGCACGCTCAGAGCATTTAAAATTAATCGCATCTTATTCAGATTTCCCATTTGGGTGTAATGCTACCCGAGTTCTAGGTTTCTACGGCGCCTAGTTTGACCTTCGCCGGGAGGAGCATGCAACTCCGTCTACGACTCGCAGTCGTTGGGGTGGTGTTGTCATAGGGGTGGACCGCGTTCGACATTGAATGGGGAAGAAGGCTTGTCTCCACCCACCATTCATCTTCCTAACAGTTGACGTTAGTCCGACCAAAAATTAATTTCAGCGACCCAGAATACTTTCTCTCCAAAAAAGGAATATGACGTCACCACATGTACATCATGCCCTTCGACACCCAAAAAGTAAGCACATGTTCACGTTAAATTTATTTGGAAATCATCTTGCAACACGTTGAGGTTTGAGAATTTAATTTTTTTTCTGGAAGGTTTTCCCTTTTTTATAAACTATTGTTTTGACGCTCTGTTGAGACTTTTTCGGAGGGAAAATAATTTGGCGAATCAGATTTCACTCAGAATTCTCTCAACCCCTATTGTTCAGGCCGTAATGTACCTATATATAGAAATGGAAGCTTGGACTTCAGCTACAATAAGACATTGATATTGTCAGGGATAATACGATCGCTTACCGTGACATCCCAAAAGATTGTACTTCTATGAAATGTTAATATAAAAAAAACAGAAATATGAACCCTTTCCTAAAATGTTCTAACATTCAAGAAATAAGTGAACAAAATTCCTTTGGCCAAGTTTATTGAGTATAAACGTGTTAATAATATAACATTTATAAAAAAGACGATGAACCTCTTATGCTTTGTGATACAATGCCTTCAGATGTTGCACCTTATATTGTGTGCATATGAATAATAGAATCCTCCTCATGGCCCTTCGATCAAAAGGCAAATCGAAACAATATTCGTTCCATTTAGCAATGCCCTCTGCATGCCTATGGTTACTAAAAGTCCATGTTGGACACTAATGTCAGGATAAGCGAACACAAGTTGTTGCTATTTTGATTCGAATAAAATAAATTTACACCACAAGTCGACAAACATGAAATCAGTTTAAACACCAAATAGATATTTAAAAGAATATTTATTTTATTGCAAGGAAATTTCTTTAAAACAATTCAACGACCATTTAATAACCGATAAATTTTTCTTGTTCGATGTCTTTTCCTAAAGGGGTTCGCAAACAATGGTCAGTTGCTGGGAGGTTGGGGGCTATGTGTGGAGAAGAGTAGACTAGAAGACCGGAAGCCGGTCATTATCGTCACCCTTCATGGACATGAAAGGGTGACGATAGGCCAAATGGAAATTCTGAATGGAGACGATAAAGTTTGACAGTAGGAGAGGACGCTGGGTAGAAGAAATTCAAAAGGGCTGAAAGGTGATTGAGAGAGTCGGAAGTCACATTTGGACGCCCGGAATGCTCTAGACGGGAGGCATGGAGTGACATCAAGAAGGAAGAGCAGAGCAGGTGTTCACCTAATGACTGACAAATGCACTTATTCCTTACCAGAGAAGTTGAATGGAGACCTTTGACCACTGTATTACGGTTTTGGTAGCAGTAGGAATTTTTTTGGGGACCTATTGCAAGCAAAAAAGATGAACGGGGGCTTTCTTGAGGATGAGCAACAAAAAAGGCCTCCCTTTGGAACTAAGCATTCTTTGCATGAATTTCGTATGAAGATGTTCCTGCAAAGTGTTCATAAGCTGTTTCACTTGCGATATCCATGCAGTGTTTTGTGTAATTTGACGGACAGTAAGTGTATTTCCAGTTACTGACTACAATTTTAAATAAAGAAATTTAGCCAGGTTTTATATTAATTGTTTTATGCATGTGGTTGTATGTGTGTAACCATTCAGATGGAGTCAACTAAATTAAATATTGAGACGCTAAAGCATAAAACTTATAAATTATACTATCATCTTTTGCTAGGAATTAGATAATCTATGAAGTTGGTAGAGCTTGTCTATTTTCAACAGAAAGAAACATGGGAAAGAGAGGGACACAAATAAATATTACTGCTGTGAAATACATACATCAAATAAAAACCATGAGTGAAGCTGTTTAAAAAACTCCCATTGGCATAGTACTCTTGATGGTAGAGTACCTATATGGCTACTGGCTTGAGGGCCTGGGTTTGATTTTGGACATTCCAACATCACCAAAACTGTGTGAGTTTTGGATACCTACTAGAAATTCTTAGGTGCTCTGTATTATGTTACTTTAGTCAAATTCTTGTAGGTATTGTTAATTCCTCTATTAAATTGTATTATCATCATAAGATGAATAATATATCACCACAGGGTTTTAGCAGTTTACTTCTCATTCTGAGTTTTCAGTTATTTTTAAATATTTGCTGTGGATGTATACCTTAAAAATGAATTTGTTAAACATTATTTTCATTGAGCAATGGGTAAAGGACACCATGCCACTATGTTGTAAAATAGGATGAAGCAGCATATCTCTGTGATGCCATTCACCATCTATTCATGTGGTTATCATGTTTTATGAATGTAAATGGGTCTTACATTTTTAATTATCAGTATAAAACTAATTTATAAGCACAAAAAATAAAACAAATCTTTTTAAAAGTTAATTTTTCATCCTACAAATCAAATAATTTTGTTTAAAATTTTAAGAAATCCATCCACAACAAGAAATTGGCTAATGTTATGGTTTTTATTCAAGTGATATCATACTGACAGCATACACAATTGAAGGAATATCTATAAAGAAAGTTAGACAAGGGCATTTTTTTACAATAATCTTTCATAGTAGAGTATTGATGCCAAGGTGGCTTTGAAGCTTTGCTGTGTGCAGAACATTTTGCAGCTCAATGCTTCTCTGATATTAAAGCAAGTATCTTCAGGAGTACTCTAAAGTCTCTCTAACTCATAATTATTGTTGAAGATGCAATTGATTGTGTAGGGACTGCAACCCAACTGACTTTTTATGATAGACCATTTTAAGTAGCCCAGAAATGAAAATATTTTCTTAGTGAAATCTCTTCTTCTTTTGGCATATATGTATATTTTTTAAAAGTATTTAAACACATTAGCGCTGCGATTCCATATTACTGAACAGACATTTGAAGAAGGGTTAAAGTTGGAGAGTTATACAAACAATAACTGTTAATTATGCTTACATTTTCTCTATTAGTAGATAAGAATCAACAAAATGCTAAGTCAACATTTTTGGTCACACAAACCTTTATTCATCTCATTCATAATACAAAGCAGTTAGTAAAACATACTTAATGATTCATACTCAGCATTTACTCCATGCGCTCACACCTATAAATAGGAATCTCCCAAAAACTACACAGCAAAAATCTGAATAATGGATATGAAAGAAGTGTTAACAACTGAACATCAGGTTTTTCTCTGTGATATGCTTCAGAGGAAACCAGTTAATAGCTCTGAAGCTTTTTCATAATTATATTATTTACTAAACCTTTAAAAGAAATAATTTATAGACTATAGATATAATTAACATTTTATCAGGATTTTAATAAAAACCCCAATAAATAGAAACTTGAAAGGAAAGTCACTCTATCTAAATGTGAATACAGTATCAATTAAGATTTCATTTTATGCATCAACAAATACTTATAGGCCAATATAGGTATCAAGAATATTGGAATAATTATAATGCCTAATATTCATGATAACTATATGAACATACAACACAATTCAGAAACACTCCCCAATCACAGCTGCTATATTTTCAACTTTATCATAAACTACTCTATAATATTCAACTAATTTACATAAACAAGTTTCCATAGCACATTCAAACTGTATTTAGAATAAATACAAATACATATTAAATTCTAGAAGTATAAAAACCTAATATACAATAAAAATACTATTACCAAGGAACATCACTCGTATACTGTGAAAACTATTTCCACAGGTTTATTCTGCTACCAGTTGGAGGTTTTGGTGAACTTTCATGGACATAATTTATTTGGATTATTTCTGCAAACAAGGGAAAGGGCAAGAACTTTGCTGTGATCTATAAAGTTACAGAAATATTATAATTTGTATGGTGAAAAAATTGAAACAATACCTACCACTGTCCTAATGCATTACATATAGCTGTGCATTAGTATTTTGATTACATTTAGTCATGTAACAACAAAATTTATTACATAAAATGAAAATAAACTAGTTTGAATCAAATGCTAACTCAGCCATAATGCAATTTAAGTCCATAAATACTTATTCAGCCTTAAGGGGAGCCACAATTTTTGAGGAAAAAGGATTGATCCGATGCTGGCACCTCAAAACAGTATTCCATGCATACCTTCTTATCATTTGGGCATCTCCCTTGATTGTGCATTACCAGAATTATTACAGGCTACCTGATATATCACATTGGCATGTATCAGTTAGTTGAATTTTATTACATTGTAAATATATCGCTGAGGTGAACAGCTAATTGGAAATAGTGAGCTCACTAAGAAAGACACAATTGATATTTCAGGTTTATAGTTGGACAACATTCACTAATGCCATGCTATTATCACAGATTACCCATGTAAGTTGGGAGACATAAAAGAAAAATAAAACTGAATGAGATAAGAACTAGATGCATACTAGTCCCAATTATTCATTGGATGTTCTTATATTTATAATCCTCAAATAAAAAGATGGGTAACCAACTATTGAAATGCTCTAATAATTATTTCTGATACACATAGAAATGTTCATAAAATCAGTAGCTTCTCATTGTTGAACTTTTAAATAAATTGATAGTTATCATAAGAGCATGATAATACGATGTTTATGCCCTAAAACAATAAAAACATACATTTATCACCTTTGATTTTTAATGCATCTTCTACCCCAGCTTCCTGAAATATTTACTAATGGATTTTTCATAACAGGAGCATTGAGGGTTCTCCGCCAGAACTACACACAAAATTTTCAAATATGTATATATATATATATATACGTCATATGTGGTATAGTTGTTCAGAGTCTCTAGGGCTGATATGCTATGATCTTAATCATTTGGTGATGAGATAATTCCGCATTATTGGGGAAAAGAATATGAAACCTGATATGCAATGCACAAAATGTAAGTAGGAACCCTACTGCATTACATAATATAATGTCTTGTAATAGTTAAGAGATGCAGACCATTTAAATTAACTAAAATTGTTCTGTTCTTATTGCGGAGGCATCAAAAAGCACATTTCCATGAAACTTACACCAAAATCTTACAAAATACTCATTCTTCATACAAAAAATGAAACCTTATCACATTCCACCACACACTAATGTCTCATATTTTGATGCACTGCTATCATCGTAACTTTCAGTCATACCATGGAAAAACAAATAAAGAGGGATATCACTTTATTTTGAATTGCCATTGTGCTCATCACCCTAAGTGAATGTGAGACCGGTTCATTGTGGGGCTGGCTGTTGGAGGGCGAGAGGGGTCCATGCGTGCCTCAAGGGCAACCCTTGCGGCCCTTCGATCAAATGTGTCCGGAGACAGCGCGCGACGCAGGGAGTCACGGAGAAGTGCAGTGGCCCGTGCCCTCTCCCTTGCTTCCCCAACAGCAGCCCCACGCTCCTCGCACAGACGTCTCATCCTCTCCTCTTTCCGCCTTATGCTCTCGCGAACCCACCTGTTTCTTGCCTCCTCCTCCGCACATATCCTTATGGAAGACAGATTAAGTGTTAGTTACTGTGTGACAATCTGTGCTGATAGAATATCTGGTGGAAAGGAAGTACCAGTGAGTTTGTGAAGATGATTTGTGTGAATATTTTCCCTTTGAAATTCCTAAATGATAATGAGGGTATTCTTTTCCTGAATTTAGCAATGAATAACAAATGACACTGTGAGTTATCTGGATGTAGGGAAAAAACACAAAATTGCCTAATAAAGCCACAAATTGGGTTTTGACATGAGTTATAAAACAGAAAAAAGCCTTGATGGAAACAAAATGGAATCAATTGCTGAATGGCTTTGAATTAAAAGCTTTGAAAGAGCACATCCATCAGCACATTTCAAAAAGATAAAGGCAGTTCACCAGCATCTTTAACTCTCCCAAAAGGGAATAGTTTGAAGGTAAGGTAAGTAGTTTCATGTGAAAGTATATGCTAAATTAACTGAAGAGCTTCTTCTACACAAGAAAGAGCTAATAATTAGTTTAATTTTATGCATTTGTTTAAAAGTATTTTCATGGTCTACTTTTAGATGTAGGCCATTCTTGCAAGGCATAATTTTTTGAAAAATGTTTTTCTTAAAATACTATTTCAAGAGTTGAAATTAATGTATTATTATAAGGGATAAGCTTCAACAAAAGTGGTGTCAACAGCTTGAGCACTTCAGTTTCAAATGGACTTTATTTTGAACCAAATGAATGACGAAGAAAATTCATTTTGAGATACTTTATATTATCTATGCACCAAATAATGTGGTACTTAGTTGCTATCTGATCCCTGTGTATACACATTTAAAGCCCAAATCTAAAGTGAAGCATGTATGTAAAGTAAGTGATGACATGTAATCAGCAAGTTTCAGTTTTAGGAAAAATTATTAGCAATAGCTTGAAGAAATCAAAACCACAAGAGTCAAAAAAATTCACACAGCTCATCCAAAATAGATTGGTTTACTGAAAAAGGAATATATACTGATACGATATGAGCACCTTCAGGAAAAAATACATCTGCATGCTTACCTGCTCATGAGCACATTATGTCTTTCTCGGCGTGCATTCAGTTCTTCTACTATGTGCTGACGCCTGGCCTCCTTTCGTCTTGTGACTTCTTTCACAGCTTTCTCCGTTGCTGCCTCCTGCAGTAATACTACTTGAGATCTCCAGGCCACTAGACCATCTTCGAGTTCTTTGTGCAACTGATGGCAGCGCTCTGCCTTGATGTTTCTCTCCAGGCTGTGGAAAATTTTTTTAAGTAATAAATAATAGAATCTGATAAATAAAACCTAACATTAAATAGGACAAGGTTTCTTCCAAAAGTTTAGAAAATCTGAATTCAAGAGGGATGAAAGAAGCAATTAACATTTCCTTTATTATTACATAGAAAAGAAAGTATGCACTATAAGTTACTTCCTCAATTTTCTGAGGGGATTTACTACCAGTATTTAACTGTAGCATAAATTGGACCAAATTGCATTTGTAATCATTAACTGGTTGGGTTTAAATATGAAAGAATACCTGTGTTTAAGAAAATGGAGCTCACATATCTGGCAAAGTAGACTAATTACTGTCTAAAGTCTAATATTTTCTGTAATTCTGTACACTTATGCCCTAAATTCTAATTTGCATTTTGTATGAGGAATATGAAATGCTTGTACAATGCTTCTTCTTCTGAATGCATCCCATGAGAAGCTTAAATTATTAAGTAAATAGTTACATGAAAGCCACAGTGTGTCAGGTTGTATTCTTATAAAGGACCATGACTAATGCTCATAATTTTATTTTTTACAATTCAAATTGTAGACACATCCATGCATTTTGGGTACAAAATTTTGGTCAGAATTTGTAAGAAAAATTCTCTTAATGATTTTTTAAATTAAACTGCATTTCTAATCAGAACAAGTATAATCATGTATTTTTTAATATAATTTCTTTAACTATCCCAGTTCATTGAATTGGTATCACTCTTGTCAGAGTGTCAATTGATGCTACAGGCAAAGATAGTGAGCGACACTGGAAGACTTCAGGATGACCATGGAGTTGTGATAGTTGTGTTGAAATGTTTTGCATTACTCAAATACCTGATTGGTATCAATAAAACAATATTGATACCAATCAGGTGCAAAATTTAATATCCAGCTACTACCCCTTGTTGAATGCAGTTATAAGGGAAAGGAACTGGCCCCCTTACCCTGATGTGTGAATTTCACATGCCGTTGGGCTTATTGCTGGATGAGCTCTACCCTCACCTATTAAACTGATCTTCGGGTTGATTACTGTGATTGATTTATAGTTCAACTTTTAAGATGCAAAACATTTCATAATTTGCAATATTTTTGTAATTAAAGATAAATCTTATGGATCACAAAAATGATTCTAATATACACATATTATTTTTCTTGCCATTTTCCTTAAAATTTACAAATTTTTCCAAGGTCATATTTGAACAGTGGGATGACCCCTGTTCACTTTAATACCCTTTTAATAAGCTATTTGATAATTACTAATTCACATATTACTGAGGGTAAAATAATTGAAACCAAAAATAAAATAAAGGAAAAATAACAAATATAACTCAAGTGACATTAAGTAATTTAAATTTAAAAAACCTTTTTGTTTACTTGTGGATAGTTCTTCTAACTATGTCATATCTGCCTCTTAGTTAGGTTTGTGCCTGTGCATGTGCCTGGTGGGTATTACCACTCCTACCTACATTAAAGCCTTAACCCATCCAGATCCAAGTAACTAAATTTG
Organism: Calopteryx splendens; assembly: GCA_002093875.1. Classification (NCBI taxonomy): domain Eukaryota; kingdom Metazoa; phylum Arthropoda; class Insecta; order Odonata; family Calopterygidae; genus Calopteryx; species Calopteryx splendens. Next base: position 258,686 of record LYUA01000800.1, read on the forward strand.
AGAAGAGTCAAGAGGCTGCATTGCTATTGCACTTTATTGGCATTCACATTTAACAGCCAAATAAGCTATGAGAGAGCCCCTGTGATCAAGTGTAACTTAGCCTCAGTTAATCATTGGTCACTAATGATTAGTAGAAATTGCCATATTATCAAACCAAAAAGGTAAGGAAACAAGCCATCATGAGACCATTTCACAAACTTCAGATCAATAATGATGGAATACTTAGAATTCCTTAATTATTTACTGAACTCATTGAAGCATCAATGCATATTTAAAAGGACAACACTATTTGATCAAGTAGTTTGCAAGCATTTTTACCTCTGCTCCTTTATCATTTGTTCTTTCTCCAGATTGACACGTCTATATGCAGTATCGGCCTTCTCCTCACGAATCTTTGTCTCCAAGCGTACCCTCTCTAGTTCTTCTTCCTCTTCCTCACGGAGTTGCCTCCATCGCTCCAAATGCCTCAACTCCTCTGCTCTGTTGGCACTAGCCACCCTCTGTTGTAATCACACCAATAGTCAGTTCCAATTGTACAACTTATGAGCATTGGGAAATAACAAAGCATTCTGTCAATCTCAAAGACCATTGACCTGGAGTTTATTAACTGATTCCATTGATATGCATTGAAACATTTGATGAATTACTGAATCCTTCATCCAAGAATTAATGGAGAAATCAATCTTGACAAAATTTGATTAAATACACATCACAAAAATATTTAGGCTTTAATCAAACTTAAATAGGCTGATAACAGCTGAAGACGACAGGTTCAAATCATACATGTGGTATGGACATGGTAATACACAGTTAAGGTGTATTTACTGTACTGCATTTTTACAATAAATATTACCAGAGCTGCCAAAGAAATTAAAAATCAATTCCTAAAAATATTTTTTAAACATAATTTTGAGAGTAAAAATAGAAGAAACTTGCCCTTCTAACTCCTTCTGTGCGGCTGGCCTTGGTGGTTTCTGCTTTCCTCAACTTTTCTTGCAGCTCCTCTTCAATGTGCTGCTGCCACATCATCTCTTCCTCTGCCATTTGGCACCGAGCTGCCTGGGCAATTGCAGCTTTCCGAGCTTCTGTAAGACTTTTGTCCTCCAATTCCATTTTCTGAAATGTAAAAATGTGATATATCTACCTACTCATTCAATTTATACAAGTTCAGGGTCTACATTATAACTGTTTATTAACATACTTGATTTAGAAGGGATAAATTATGAGTGATATACAAAGAGGAACCTAAGTATACAAACAAATCATCCAGGACAAAGCTTCATTTGCTTAAACTTTAACTGCACTCACGAAAATGTTTTGGGTCTTGAGGACGATGAACTCCTCCACTTGCTTGACTGAATTTTCAGTCTCTGGCTCACATTTCATCAATAGTGTCAATTTTGAACAGGAAAGCTTGGCCTTTGATGCAAAATCTTAGTTTCAGTAATGTTTGAATTTTAAGGTGTTTCTGCTTCTTTATGTTCCAGATAAGGCAGGAGGCACCATTTGAGCACATTTTTTTCTTTTCTACAAATCATTTGTTAAAGCACAGAATATTTATGTTGGTGGAAACCACGTAGCTTGTAAAATTTCCTTACATATCACTTGATGATCTTCTTCAATAAAACCTACCACTAGCTTCACACATCATTCATTTGTTGATATTTTTGACCTTCTTGGCCTTTAGACATTGTTTTTCCTGGCATGTTCTACATGAAAATAAGTAACTCAATGGGTCACCCAAAAACTTCATGAATTTCTGTAGGGTTTTTGTCATATTGAGTTTTAGTCTTTATTTACAACCATCACAGCACTTGAAGCGCCTGCAGACATTTTCTAACACTTTCAGTTTAAAACAGCATACACAAGGGAAGTAACATGCAAATATGCTGCTTTACCATGTCTTCTGCTGCAACTGGCATTATTTTCATGAGGACTGCATCATAGAATCCACTCCACACTGGCACCTTATGCATTATTTATTAAACTAACCACTTGAATGTAAAACACAAATAAGGAGAAAGCATTTAGCAGTCAAAATGACCACTGCTGGTGCTTTAGCTACCTATTTGGAAAATCTGACAATTCTAGGGTTAATCTTTATCTGCTGCATGGCACATATAAGGCCTGCCAGTAATAATGGGCTCTATACCGAATGGGGCATAAATGTGCCGTTCGGCAGATAAAGATTAAATACCATAGGTAATAATTTAAATCTGGCAGCTAGGATCTACAGATGGAATTTAAATCCATCTCTTAAAGGAAAATAATAATTCAGAAATAGAAAGATTGATATTTAATATCAATACTAAGAAAAACTTCAAAGCATATTAGTGCATTGATTATGTATATGATCAAAACAGAGGAGGAAATAATCTTAAATTGCCACTTCTAAAAATAACATAGTTATGAACTTTAGCATTGTTGTTGCCAGGAAAATTGGCATCTAACTCAATAATGTTGAACTAGAAATGTGCAGAACTTCTGGGATAAAATAAACGATCTGAGGAGAAACAAGGAATAAAAATAATTAGATACTTAGATTTTCACGTGCAATATAAGCATTTTCCCAAGACCTGCCTGTATGTATAGTGATGAAATGTCATCTGATCAATAGAATTATCACTAAAAATTAATTGTGATCTTATTAAAACTCATGCAATAGATGAAGCAACCTGGTTAATAAGTTCAAAAATCTGGATGAGAATAATAATAATAAAATGCCTTTATTGGGGCGAGATTGAGATGGAGTGTAATGAAAACTAATCTTATTTTTTCAAACTGGATTAAAAGTGAATATTATGTAGTTAATAAGGAATTTACTAGGGGAAATATTTTGAGTCATTGTAAATAATTCATGAAACAGTAATGCAGTAAGACATTATAATTGGAAAAATGAAATATTATAGAAATACATGCGCATATAATGTCATAATATTGTACCTTTCTTTGTTCAATTTCAGCTTTGGCCTTTAGGCATCGCTGCTCTCGCAGCTCTATGGACTCCTGTAGTTGGTGCTGGCTGGCCATTAAGCTCTTACGGACTTCTTCCCATCGCTTTGTATTTTCTTCTGATTCCCTCTTTCTCCTCTCCCCTACCCATTCTTTCCAACGTTTCTCCTCCTCAGCCAGTTCCTGTTCAAGATTAATCTCATTAGACATTAAAGAAGACAATGTATCAATTATAGAAATCATTAAAGATCTGAAATTTGTGAACTCTGATCCAAGTAAGAACAAGGTGATATTATCCATGTGGAACTTGTGGGAAAATTGAGGTGGAAATTTTTTAAAACCCTAGCATGGAAACCAAGTAATTTTGTTGATGAGATCCTCCTTAATGCCACTTGAAAATTTGGGAATTTTCACATTGGTCCACATTTATTTCCACCTTAAACAAGAAATTTCCTCATGCAATCCACATTAAATATTGCCACAAGAAAATTGCCTTATTACCATATAATATCCCCCTTATTTCCACAAGTGTATGACACATGTCTCTGTAAAAAGCAAGTCTGCCTGTTGAGAAGGACTTTATTCTCAAAAAATGACGTGCCTGCTCATAAAAAAAATATTTTCTTTCTCAGAGAAAAGAGTTTTCCAAGATTGACGGCTCTAATGATTAATCTGTATTGTATGATCTGACAGCCTTTAAATAAATTCTGCTCATCTGAATCCTTATCTGTTACTCATCTATATATATGAAAAATCTTACTAAAATTATTTAATAAATTTTTGTTGCTTGAAAAACTTCTAAAATTCAGTCATTTAATTAGGTAATTACTGAGCACAGGTGGGAAAGAACATCAATGATTTCAATAGAAAACCTACCACTCCAGATGTGTCTTTTCCAATGCACTAGTAGTTAAATTTTTAGGTACAGTTTTAGTTATTCACTGCAAAAAAAGAATTTTCAAGAGATATTTTCATGGGATTTTTTATGTGTGTGCCATTAAAATAGAAAATCAGGAATATGTATTTATGGTTGTACACCATGCCTGAAGTATAAATATTTCTCTATAAAATTAAAACAAAATCAGTGAAAATTAGAGAAATTTAGAGAACTTAATTTTCTCAACTTAGAAATAATTATTATAAAGTTTGTAGGATATACTTATTTAAGATTAAAAGGAATGATATACTAAATAATATTAAACTTTTTTCCATTCAAAGCAGATTTTTGATAGTTTCATGTATATAATTAATGTTCAGAAAAGGCTTTTATTTGCAATATGCATCATTTAATACTTGAAAGAAAAAGCATATGCTTCTTGAGTATTATTTATTTTGAACTCTTTTCTTTGATTTCACACAGCTAATTGGTACTTTAAGGCATTCCATGCCTAATGATATAATTAATACCAAAGGTCATATGGTTTCCCAAACTTAATTGTACAAATGTAACCTTATTTACTTTTTTATATCAGTATTATCTGTCATTGAGTCACAAATTTAAATTTGATGAAACATTTCAGTTAAGCAAGCTGAAACCTATATTTTACCTGCTTTCTCTTCTCCACTTCTGCTTCCCACATGAGATGATGCCTGTGTGCCATTTCTTCTCGCTCACGCTGATCTTCTCTTCGCAAGGCCATGAATTGAAGAATACGGCGATCTCGTTCAGGCACCCAAGGCCAAATATCTTCAAGGCTAGCATGACACCCCCTGCCATAAATACGGCCTATGTTATACACACTTTCAGCATTTATTTCAAATGCTGAGCACATCTTCACCTACAATCAATGAAAGCTTTAATTTAAAACAAACTGTCAGATTTTATAGATATGGTTAAACATAAATATCCCTCCAAGTTTATCTCTCATTATTTAAAAATTCAAACATATTACGTGTTTAAAAAAATAAAATAAAACCATTGGCATATGATAAGTACTCTTTAAATAAAAGTATATGAAATGGTAGGTGGTTAGATAACTACCTACACCTAGTGTGCTTGTGCATAGTAGAGTAACTATGTAATAGCGCAAATATACTATGAATGAAATATTGTATGTTTTATGAGTATTTATGATCATATTTGCAAAGATAAATGTGGATATGTAAAAAATAAAAAGCAAAACATAATTAAATTAAATATAAAATAAAATCTAAGAAATAAAGATATAACTATTGGTCAAATTTCAAATAATAGAAAATTATATTTTTATATGTTAAACCTTGGTGTAGGTAGATAAATTCCAGATAAGCTTCAGGCATTAGTAACCTTCAATAATAAATGAATGTAAAGTTTCTGTTTATTTATTCTTAATTTAACTAATTTCCACATATCCAGGGATAAATGATAATTTAATGTTTTAGAATGTGCTGCATCATCAAAAAGTGGTATGTACACTACCAAAACACTTCATGGCCTTTGGTAAGCATATTGTCATTTGCTAAATGCTGGCACTCAATGCAAGTAGAGAACTAATTTGCAGAGATGTTGAATTTCATCTCGTGAACCCAAAAGAAAAAATTACAGTTTAAATATGATCTAGTTGTAAGGAAAAAGGCAAAATTTAAATTTATAAGTCCAAGATATTGATATTTAAATGCTTAGAAATGGATTGCATGTGCAAAAAAATAAAAACTAAATGAAATTGTGCGATTATAAGAAAATAATTCCACACATATCTCTGGTGCCCTGAGTGCGCCAGAGTGACTACCCATGTTCCTCAAGAAGGCACGACTGCTCAAGGGTTAAGACGAAGGATGGCAGTATGAGACTATAAATGTAGCATATGGTAGTTCAATAAAGAACCTTAATTATCATGCTTACCTGAAGGAAACTTGCTTACGCCTTGTGAGACTTCCTGTGCTACCACTGTTGTAGTTGCTTAAGTCCTGATGTGAACAGACCCTTCTTTCTCTAGTACTGTTTCTGGATGACCTCACAAAGGAACAAGGGGAAGTGGCTGTTGCATTGATGCTACTGCTTTCAGTTATACTGGCTTCAATGGGAGCAGCAGACAAATCAAGTCTTGACACTGCTGTACTCCTGCCACTACGTGACCCACTGAAGTTGAGAACAAAATCACATCTGAGCCTCAATTTTTTTATCAATAATGAATGAACCAGTGAGAAATGATGTTATTATACTGGTGGGTATATCTGATACTGGTCAAATCTGGACATAAATTAAATTGTTTTAACAGAAATTTTTGGTACATACCTACACACTGGCACATTCTCCAAACCTATATTTAACAGACACACACCTACTATACTATGGAAAGTGTAGCAGGTGCGTATAAACCAGAATGGGAAAACTTTAGAAACTCATACCAAACATATAAGGTTGTCTTGTTCAGTATTTTTTAAAGCTATGTATTTGCAACTGACACAATATAATATATTGAAATTTAAATAATTTACTTGGTTGATACCCATACAAGAATGATATGCAACAGATGTAAATTAACCACTTAGAAATACCATACAACAATACCCATACAATCACAAAAAAATATCTGAACAAAAATATATGGTATACAACCTATTAATACGACGCTCCTAGGCAGGATTAATTTGTTAAATGAGGAGAACACAAATGCCCATCCTAAATTACCAGACCAATTTGCAGAAATTTTCAGCTAATGATCACCTAAAATAAATCTAAAAAAAATTGACATTAGTCCTAGTTGTTTTGTATTGCAAAATTTTTCTCTTTTGCTTATTGCTCGACCTCAATCACAATTTTTAAAATCTGCCAAACAAACTATAAAACAGATATTAAGCCTAAATTTAGGCTAATGTGGGCACATAAAACATATGCTTATAATATAAAAAAATCACAGTAATCAAACCAAAGGTCAGTTTGGTAGGTGAGGGTAGAGTTCACCCAGTCCAACCAACCAAGCAAGTACACCCAGTCCAAGCAAGCCCAACGGCATGTGAAATTCACACACAAGGGTAGGGTGGCCAGTTCCTTTCC